>ML736255.1:0-27056 GCA_009193595.1 Aspergillus bertholletiae
CTAGGGAATAGGACTTCTCTAACCAGGGCCTCCTTTGCCTCTAGGGTAGTTGCTTGCTGTCCTTGGGGGCCTTTAAGTACTGGTGTAGTCCCGGTAACCTGAATAAATTCATAATCAATACTACATTGTGTCACGCCACCAGAGCGTCCGAAATGAAGACACACGTATATGGGGCCTTAGTGATACATTCACTGTCAAATTTCGGTGGTTCTGTTAGATTGAATTTTACGCCGGACAAGGAGTGTTCGAGCTCTAAAGATGAGCTTGATACCAGGGAACGATTCGGTCCTCGTACTAGCAACAACCGACCCACAAGCTCAATGGTAAGATTAAGACCAGCAGTACAACACGAAGAGAATCCTATGTATCAGATCCATATTCTTCGTCGCTCCCTTCGAATGCTTCCTCTTCTATCACACAATAAGAGAATGAGTGATGACAGGCAATAGTTCCATCCATGCCATCGCCGTCTTCTCGATTCCATTTATCCTGGGATTCCTCAGATTCCTCAAGATGCTGCTCCAGATTTGCGCCTTTCTGTCGTAAGAATTCAACCATCTCTTGATCATGTCTTCGAATAGCCACATGTAATGCCCGATGTCCATACATCGCGGCTTCTACTCCATTATTGAATAAAAAGTTAAGCATGGTTCTGTCGCGGCGCTGTACCGCTAGCTTTAGGACACCTGCATAAGATAAGGGGGCCCCATAATTCAGTAGCATTGCGATAATATTGTATCGACCATCCTCAACCGCGCGGTACAAGGGAGAGGGGCGATAGCGGTCTGGATCTGCCCCTTTTTCAAGCAAATATTTGACTAGATCCGCATGCCCACACCTGACTGCTAGAAAAAGTGGTGGAGGGTCTTTCGCGCGACTGTGTTGACGTCGGATCCGCCCGGGATTATCATCACGCAGATTCCCACGATAGAAGTTTGCCTGAGCACCCCACTCAAATAGAAGGGTTACAATCTCCAGATTATTTATTTCAATAGCAGCAAGTAAAGCCTTCTGGATCTGCACAATATCTGCCACACTGTACCTGGCAATCTTTAATGGATGAGCTGAGATGTCGCGGGTTAATGGTTTCATATATTCATCATCCGAGTCCCACTCAACCTCATCTGAATCCTCTTCCCATCGCTCCTCAGCAGGTGCTTCGCTTCTCCAGCATAGTCTTGGTGGAGTTCGCAACCTAGTTCGGGCGGTTTGAAGTCCCTTTAGAAGTTTTTCCATGAGTCCTATATTTCCTTGTTGGTGACAAACGCTAGTGCAGACCCATGGTAGTAGCGACTGTTGTATTCATAGAGATAATCGTGTAGCGTATGATAGAGGCGGTGGTTTATTCGTACCAGTGCATAGACATCCTGTTGACACGGTAGATATGACGCGATCAAGAAAAGTGTTTCGTTCGGTAGACCAGTGAAATACATTGCACGAGAGCAAATCTGCCGGGAGGTGATTAAGAACTAGTAATGGAAGGGAGCCAAACAATAGAATAGGATTTTCTTATGTACAGGCAACACGGGGCCTAGTTTCGGTACTAATGACTTCAGATGAGGGTATTCTAGACCCTGATAGACCACTGGTCTGTGCCCAAATTATACCCAAGCTTAATCTTCAGGTTTCTTGTCAGTCCCCCGCCTCATTAACAGACAATCTGTTTAGAATCTGCGCTCAACCATTTACATGTCCTCCGGAAAGCATCCTATCCATGTGTTTTTAGTCCCAGTCAATAGTAATACAATTCCTCTTTTTAGTCTTTCCATCCTCCGGGCATATGGTGTCCGGATTGTCATCAAGGCATTTTCCCGTTGGGTTAGTCCGATTACACTTGTCATAATACATGCCTTGTACACGTTAGAGACGCTGCTGGGGCAAGCTCAGTAAACACCCGATCAGCTTACCTAGTGCAAACAGGGCATGGGTGTCTAAAGGGCTGTTAGAAATGAAGCTGGAATTAAAATAGTGGACAGATCGTACCTGCGTTTTGCAATGCCTGATTGGGATCTTTCCTGGCAAGAGCCTGCACAAGGGTTGCGCCATAAGCACCCTTGGTGACCCCTTCGTGCTGTATTGGCATGTCCACGGAAACTAGATTAGCTATATTCATTAGAACCAGTGCATCTTTGAGCTGGCAAGCTAACCTATCTGCTTTTCCAGGATATTCAACGAGTGGAAGGCCTCATGCAGAAGGGTATTTCCAGCAGCACGATTTTTTAATAGAGTGAGATATTTGCCCTTCATTCCCGAGAACGGAGTCCCTGCAAAGTCAGATAAAAATGGGGGGGTTCACCGGCCCATTTATTCCACGCAAGCGGGCAGAGTACCATTTCTTCCTGTTCCAGCATTTCATTGTAAAATGAATAGGCTTTAGCTGCTGCATTATCCCTAAATGTCATCCCCGGTGCTTGGGTCTCCACATACACGGACGCTCCTTTATGTTTCTCCCGGGTGTCCTTGTATCTCCCTACATTCCGCGGGCGGCTGCCAGTTCATTCTATGGACAGGGACAATGCAGACCGATGACACAACTGGTTAATAGTAACTCACGGAACCTGTTTCCATTTTTGTCGATGCGATCATTTTCATAGTTAAGCCAATTCTCGTTGCAATTGACAATCAAATCAAACTTCCTTCCGGAGTTTTCTAGAGCATTTTTGATCTTGGTGAACCGTACTGCAAATAAGTCAACAAGCAGCTTTCATAAGGCTACCATAGATATGCTAGCATACTTCTCACTTTATCCATATTAGCAATAGTCTGCGCTATGGTGACCTCCCCGTCATTCCTTTTAAGGATTGGAAGCCCAAAGAAGTTACCCCATAGTTTGAAGTTCCGATACAATGTGGTGTACTTGTGTGGATTCCAGTCCTTCGGTTGGGTCTTTTCCTTGAAGATCTGTATTAAGTCCTTCATGGCCTGCTCAGCTCTCTCGGCCTATACCAGCTCAAGTTAGCAAAGGTCCATATTACATATGAAATACATACCTGTGTCCGAGCTTCGCTAAATGACGACAGCAGATAGCGCTGCTGGGCTGGGCTGCATGTGGCTTCAAGCCGTAGTCCTTTCGGTTCATCGCCCCTCTTGTGCTGTTGATTAGCAGCATCAACGATGAATGTGAGGTTGCGGAGAGAGGGCTCAAGCGTCTGGTCTTCGCTGGGGAAGAAGGTCTCGATGTCGTATTCCGGTGAATACTGGTCGACGTTGTCGTAGATGAGGAGCTAGCGGGAATTGCCCTCGAGGGAAAGCCAGTCGAGGGTTCGGTAGGCGAGCCTCTCCTCGGTGTCCCGGCTGGTTCTTGCTGTAAGGGGAGGACGCAGCTGGTCTTTTGGAAGTTTGGCCGCGACAGCCGCCAGCGAGCGAAGGAGACTTGCTCGGCTCCGCCCATCTACCCAGATGATCGATGAGTAGTCCCTCTTATGTGACCGGAAATAGTAGAGAGTCAGTTGTGTTTTACCCATGCCTCCCAGGCCACAAACCACCATCACCTTGCGCATGTCAGATCTCCCCGGTTGGAGCGTCTCCCACAGCTGACCCAGCTCTGTCTCTCTCCCGACTAGATTGCTGGTGGCAACGGGCGTTTGCGAGTGATCTAGGGGGATGTTGAACCTTGTATCTATCATAAATCACAGAAGAGTCAGTTAACTACACTGTCTTGTCGCCAATACCCAGGAATCCAGGCTTACCCAACAGACTTGCCGCATAGTCAGCACTCTCCACGTCTCGCACGTGCACAGAGTATAGCAGCTCCTTAGCGTAACGGACTGCAGCAGCGGTAGCATACGGCTACCACTAATCGTTCTTATGATGGTTCGCATAATCACTAATCCCGCGGATAACCAAACAGGGGAAGTTATTCATGAGGCCCGCGGCCTCCATCTCGACACAAAACACATCTCCCAGATCCCCTTTCAGCTTATCTCGCATGCTCGCAGCCTTAATGACCTGGTTTCCAGATGCCACTAATCCATAATGTGCGACTGGACGGCTACCTGCACGAGCTGGACGTGATACTATCGTCTCTTTTTCTCCTCCGCCACCGTCGCCCCCATCCGGTGAAGCATAGAGCACGTCCTGGTCCTGGTGCTGGTGCTGCCCCGGAGGCGAAAACTGGGGATACTTCTGGGTAAACTCATCGAGGTAATTACGGAATTTGATCCCTTTGCCAAGGTGTTTGGACTGGACGGTGCTCAACGCATTCAGTAATATGGGCGGGGGCGCATCCAATTTTCCCGTCCATTCGAATTGGCCTCCGTGCAGTGCCTTGCCTCGATCACACTACAGCACTCCGCCCGACGTACCGCCTGGCTGGCTAATTACCACATCGCCTAGTCGAATATCGCGATCCGCACTTGGTATCCCACCGCCGATGCCGACCACGAGTCCGAACCTGATGTTCGGGAAGCCCGATAGCATCTGCTGCGAAACAGCGGCAGCAGATGTAGTTCCGTGTGTTCCCGCGGGGAGACAGGTAATGGCTACATTATGCGGGCCTATATTTCCCAAGACGTACTGGTTGTGATCGGAGGGATGGAGGTGAGTTGGGGATTCGTGCTTCTCATCTAGAATGCATTCTGCGGCGGCTCTCTCGATTGGGAGGGCGTAGATCCAGCCCACCATGTAGTTTCGTTTGGGATTGCCATTCTTGGAGCCATGGGTGATGAACGCGACCGTCCGAGAAAACATCACTTTCGGGCACCGTTGGGATCCTGCATTCTACGAGCAGACTGTCAAAGCGTGTGCTCTGTTGGACGACTTCGATCAGTTGCCAGACGGAGACCTGACTGAAGTGGGGGAAAGAGGAATTTCCTTGAGTGGAGGTCAAAAAGCACGCCTGGCACTGGCTAGGGCTGTGTATGCTCGAGCTGATATTTACCTCCTGGATGATTGCCTCTCCGCCGTGGACCAGCATGTCGGCAGACACTTGATTGATAACGTGCTAGGACCCCAAGGTATCCTGAAGGAAACAACAAGGATTTTGGCCACAAACTCAATTCCAGTCTTGTTAGAGGCGCAATTGATCCTTATGATTCAAAATCAAACAATCCCAGAAAGGGGAACATTCGACTACCTTCGGGAGATCACCGGTGAGTTTACAAGCTTTGTCGGCGAAGAGAGTAAGCGAAATCAGGCACGGGATGATCACCAGGCCCTTACAAAGTTAGCTCTCTGCGGCAATGCAACGGAGTCGCTGGAGGGAGCCATCACGAAGAGTGCAGTTGCTCGGAATTCGAGTCTTTCCACCCCGCACCGTGCGGGCCCTGTAACCTTCTCGGCCAGGCCCTTCGATGCGGAAGCATTCGTGGGCCGGTCGAAACCCCCCAAAGAATTTCATGAAAAGGGACATGTTAAATGGAGCGTCTATGGCGAGTATGCGAAGTTGAGCAGCCTTTTCGGTCTTGTCCTCTATATCCTCGCCCTCATCAGCGCCCAAGCCGCCGAAATCGGTAAGTCAGGGTGCTTTGCATCGTTGCAGTTGTAGAATACGGATAGTTGCTTAAGATACAAATACAAGCTAACAATGAGCAGGATCTGGTTTCTGGTTGAAGGGATGGTCCGAAGCCAACCGAGAGGTTGCAGATAATCCTCCAGTCGGAAAGTACATCGGCGTCTATGTTGCGATTGGCATTGCATCGGCCAATCTGACTTTTATACAAACGTTTACTATGTTGTTATTGTGCTCTGTCAAGGTAAGAATCCTATAAATCTCGAAAGCTGGGTGGTTGGACTTACATGAACCACGCGCACGAAACAGGCTTCTCTGAATCTCCATGAAAGGATGGCTTTGGCGATCATTAAGTCACCGATGAGTTTCTTTGAAACAACTCCTACAGGCCGGATTCTCAATCGGTTCTCCAAGTATGTATCTCCTAAGCTGTCCTCCCTCGCGCCGATATTTCTTTGTATTTTTCCGGTTTGTTAACAGCCTTAACAGTGACATGTATCGTGTTGATGAAGGCCTGCCCCGTCAGCTGAATGGGTTGTTTACGAACAGCACAAAGGCTATCTTCACACTTTTCATTATTTCCGCTGGGACTCCTCTCTTCATGATCCTAATTATCCCGCTGCTCGGATTATACCTGTACATGCAACGGTACTACTTGCGAACCAAGCGAATTTTGAAACGCTTAGATAGTGTCAGTCGGAGCCCAATCTACGCCCATTTTCAAGAGTCACTAGGTGGGGTTGCAACAATTCGTGCGTTCGGCCAGCAGGAACGGTTTGATTTAAAGCATGAACGGCACGTAGATGCCAACCTGCGGGCGTATATTCCATCCATCAATGCCAACCGATGGCTTGGAGTGCGTCTGGAATTCATCGGATCGGTTGTCATCCTCTCCGCAGCAGGTTTTGCAGTCCACGGCGTCTCTACTGGAAGCAGTCTTTCATCAGCCATGGTTGGATTGACCATGTCATATGCTCTGTCAGCTCTTACAGATTCCCTTAGTGTAATTTTCTTGAGTGCTAAGAGTTCACAGACAAATAACGCAATCTCTTAACTCGCTTGTTCGACTGAGTGGGGAGGTTGAAACGAATATTCTGTCGGTTGAACGTGTTCTCGAATACACCAAGCTGCCGAGCGAGGCTCCAGACATCATCCATGCCTATCGCCCTGCTGCTATCTGGCCCGCCTATGGTGCCGTACAGTATCTTGATTACAGTGCCCGCTATCGGCAAGAGTTGGACATGGTCTTGAAACACATCAATCTCGACATTCAGCCTGGCGAGAAGATCGGCGTTGTGGGCCGAACCGGCGCAGGCAAAAGCTCTCTCGCACTGTCATTATTCAGAATTATGGAGCCTGCAGAGGGTAGCATAAACATCGACAACGTTGACACATCAAGCATCGGCTTGCTAGATTTGCGAGAAAAGCTTACCATTATTCCTCAGGACGCAGCTCTGTTCGAGGGAACAATTCGGAGCAATCTCGATCCAACAGTCGTTCACGACGACACTGAGCTGTGGAACGCTCTCGGTATTTCTTTAATCACGTTATCTATCCTTTGGTTCACCTCACTAAACGTAACATAGCGGGCGCTTGCCTCAAGGATCATGTTAGTAGAATGCCTGGGGGACTAGACGCGAAAGTGTGTGAAGGAGGTACGGGACATGGCCGCTGCAGTATCATAAACAGTGGCAGCACTGACGCAACTGGCAGGCTCGAACCTTAGTCAGGGCCAGAAGCAACTTGTGTCTTTGGCGCGCGCTATGCTTCGGCCGTCACCCATTCTCGTGCTAGATGAGGCCACTGTAAGCGAATTCTCTACACCTCTCTCCTCGAGCTTGCATCTTGATGGCGATTAATGATCTTTCATGCTTCTGATCCTCGGTATGGAGTTCTGGTTGGAGGATTGACTGGCTGACTCTCCTGTTTAGGCTGCGGTGGACATCGAAACCGACAAGCTACTGCACAAAACCCTCCATACTAAGTTCTTTGATAACCGAACCGTTATCACCATTGCGCACCGAATTAGCAGCATCATACACTCGGACCGCATCGTAGTGCTAGCGCAGGGTGAAGTGGCTGAATGTGACACGCCAGCCGCACTGATGGCGCGGAAGGGCCTCTTTTACGAGCTGGTCAAAGAAGCAGGGCTCCAGATAAACGAAGCTTGACGGAGTAACTTGAGTAGATCCTGAAGAATCTATGCGTCACTAACATAATATAGATGGCAATTGCTATAAGTTTGATGGGGCAAGCTCAGGATGCAGATTGAATCTATGTGACTCTTAAAGGTGGATGTCAAGAACCAGACTAAAATCTCTCATGTGAAGTCAAATGATTCAAACGAACTCGAAGGTTCCAGACCCCAACAAGAACTTCACCAAGTACTCTCAGCAAGAAGCCCTATTACTCCCATGCTGAACCAAGTCCACAGCCAATCTTCCAATCCACGTTAGCACTTTTCGCGTCCTCTCCATGCCGAGGGCCGCTTTCGAGACCGGTAATGCATGGTGCTAATCTGGTGGCATTAATGGCCCCCACGTTCAGCGGGGGTAGCCAAGGCGACCCTCATCAAGTAGTTCTTCATCACCGTAGTCAGGTGCATGGGTCCAGCAGATATCATGATAGTGCAGTCTTTACCATCCAGCCCAGAATCCAGCTATCGCACTAAAAGCGGGCAGTTTGGTGATTGCTGCAATATATGCCGGATGCGTCGCGGATGCTATCATAAATCATTTATTATCCTGGCTGATAACGTTGATTTGAAGAGTGAATGGTGTGCCACTGTAAGATTTGATTCTGTGGATTGGGTGGATTGGGAAGGTCTGGTTGCACCATGTATCCATGTCGAGGTAGAGCCGCCCTGGTAATGCAAAATAGAATAACAAATAGAGTGAGCCCGCTAGGTAGGAAAGGAGCAGTCGTCACAGATATCCATGAACCAGGGATATTGGGTGGAGATGAAGCTTCGAGCCGACTAGTCAGTCCACAGCTAGAAAGGACAGTCAGTGACATGCCGAAAGAGTTTGCTCACCTATGATGGAGCCTAGGCATTACAGACAAATATTTCTCCAGTGCACTAAAATATTTACCTTGTATTCGAAGTCCGAGCAAGGTTTCTTACGACTCCGTTCGAGTCGTCGGAGCGACCTTGGAGAGGCGCTGGTTATTGGGGCTAGCAGTATTATACAGCTGAGGCGGGCATTGCAGGGTATACGCCATGGCTCATTGATGATGATATTGTGAGAAAGGTCAAAAAGGTCTGGGAGCAGGCCAAGGATGAGCCTCCCTGGACAATTTCAATGATATGTCTATCAAACATTAATCAATGTACTTGGTTTACCAAAAGAAGGGTATTAGTCGTCTCAAGACAGCTATTGGCACTTACAAGTTACAATCTGCATAGAGCAGTTCCAGAGCATTGTGATATAGGGCCCCGGCGGCACAACTTGGTCTACAATGGGGCCCAGCAACCACACTTGGTCGTTGGATACATTAATAATGTATACACCTGGCTTCCTTCCTCTTAGCAAAATTCTAACCTCTCTCTACTAAGGTCATTTCTTTGGTATGGGGCAACAACTTCTTTATCTTCAAACCCCAGACGCCCTTCGGACATGATGAGTACTTGTTACAAGTCCTTACCAAGTACCATATTCATTTCGGTCCATATCCTCCATTCTTCTTGGAATTGACTGATTATGACACCCAATAGATATTATTCCGTGTCATGGACCGTGTTTCCCCCAAGGATATTAAACCATCTGCAAATACTAGTCAGGAGAAACCTCGGCGGAGAATATAAGAGTTCATTTTAAAAATCATGAAGCTTGACCCTCGGGACAGATCGAGCGCGAAAGACCTTATGAAAGATAACTAGTTTGATGAAAACTAAACTCTATGCTCATCGTTATAAATCCCCAGCTGAAGACGTGTGTGCCGTAACGTCTGGAGTGGTGAAGCCACCGCACTATCTGACAGGGTCCGAAATGGGTTCGTGATGGGTTCGTGCATCCCTCGGCGGCGTGACAAAGCGAGGTTAGTTTGGATTCCTTTGGAAGCTAGGATCAGGTACCAAGCACGTTCTGTATTTCCAGACTGTTGTCGGTATTATTAACTTTGTCCCTATTCCATCATCCCTAGTGTTAGGCTTTGGTTGGGCGATTCTCTGATCACACTAGTCATTAAATCAATTCAATCCGTGCAGTATTTCATGTAGTTTTGCATCGCGCACTTTCACAAAGCAAAAATCCGGGACAAAACTGTTAGTTAAACCGAGGCAAATCATGTCAGCTGTGTTTCCTGCCGTTAAAAGGGGCCACCCTATTGGAATCAAACGGGATACCTAATATATCTAGGATTTTCACTGAAGCAAGGACATCTGGCCGATACATGAGGAGATTTTCCGGGCGTACGAACAAGACGGAGCCAACCAGTGGCCAAGGCTGGGCGGCCTGGATAACCAACGAGGTAGAAACTTCTAACTTGGACACCAGCTGTCTCCGGAGCTGGGTCCGCGATCTAGTGGTCTATCATATCTTCCTAACCATGCGGCGATAAAGGTACGGCGTCGCTGGCGGTAGCACTTGTGGGTGCCGTCAACCGATCTATTAACTACCAGTCTTTATCAGAAACTGTTAACAAGGCTAGTGAAACACAGATCCCCCTTTTCGCCGGTCTTGATTCGCCCTGTTTGGGGTCAATCTCCCAACCTTTGTATATATTGAGCCGAGACACCTATTAGCCGGTGGGTCACTGATGTTAGCGTGAGCTCGTAGGCCATAGAGGTCCTATAGAAACGCTCAGAGAGAAGGAGCAAAAGAGTAGGGCTAGCGAAGCCCCACCTCGATCCATGGTTCCAGAGAGGCCGCGGAAGGACCGGAAATAGCTCCAGGTGCTCCTTCAGGAACAACCGTCCCTCTTCCCCCTGTCCCTTGTCCCCACAACTAGGTCCGTCTTTCTTTCCTCCTTCTTTAGCTGGTAATCACTATCTGTTCACTTTCATCCTCGCCGTGTCTTTGTCCCACACCCATGCTAGCAAGGACAGAGTGTGATGCTTTGCTAATCATAAAGGTTTGGACTGAGCAGAATAGCATAGAGGAAATCATATGATAACATCTCCGTGGACGACAATCGCTGCCCAACATTTGAGAATGAGTTGCCAAGCACAGATCTATGCGCCCCGGGTTTAATTGAGTCAGGTAGCCTGCGCACCTCACAAATCAAGAAGCAGAATGGGATGGTCAGTGGGGATCCACTTCTCTAATAAACTTTGAGCCTCTGTTTCCTCGTATCCAAGCAGTGATCCCATAGACTCCTACCGCAACGGCCACGATCTTGTCAGCCTAGCTCCAGCGGTCGGGGGGGAGAAAGATCGAGAAATACGTGGAGCCATTGAAAGGGGTGACGGAAGCTCGGATGCACATTTCAAAACTTTGGTTCATCAATTATCAGCCTGATGCCATGAGCCCCCAGTCACCGGACCCGAGATTCCGCCGCAAACGATTGAACCGCTAGACCCGAGGCTATGCATTGTGACTGGCCGGGGAACATGGAACGTGAGCCGACTTGTTGATCCTATTGACTAGTGTAGAAATTGACGCGACTGACGCGGCGGATGAGCAACATTTCTCGGACACCTGCCCTCCCATGATCCAAGATGCGCTTCATAGTTCGATGACGGAGAAGTTTTCCTGTAAATCATACCAAAGCCAGTCCAGAACCTTTGTCTTGTTGCAGTGGGCCGTGGCAGAAACGTGCTTCTACTCCGCATTCTCCAGATTAGAAGTGAGGCGGCAAGTAGTTGTACCCGCCTCCAGCCTTGCCATTTTCTCCAGCCTCGTTTTCCCTATGAGGCCATGGCAATTTTTGACGCTGCACGGTGTCCTTATCACATCTCACTCCAACTTTCACTATATGGGACAGCCGGGATGACCTCGGAGGACAGGCAATGCAGAATTGGTCTCACCTGACTGATGCACGATCGTTTTGAGTGCACACAGCCACTGTATCGCGCCGTCTAAGCTAGAGTACCAGCTGATCCAAATACGCTATTTTAGTCACCTTTCTCTCCCCCATGAATTACATCAATCGATCCCAACGGCGTGCGCAACACACGGCATATGTTGGCGGCACATGGGCCACCAACGCAGAGCCTTTCTATTACTAGGGCCTTACTGTGCTTTGCCTCTCTAACCATTTTATATACATCACAGTTTGGACAGCAAATGACTGCAGTCAACAATGAGCTCACTAAATCTCAAGAATGTGGTAAGCGAGCCGATGTTTAGAGGCTAAGGCCGCTAGGGAACCTAGAGTGACGTTCGAATCCCTATCTGCCCAATGGGATCTGGGTACGCTTTGACGTGTTAGATAGCGAAATGTGGTGCAAATCACCATTTCATAAATGAACCCTGGCATTGAACCCAATGTGTCTGAAGCTGTAAACCCTCGGGGTATAATCCCTGTCGCATCAGGCAGCATTGCAGGCGCCTATTTAGAGGAGCTGAGCGTCAAGATATCCTTTACAAGCTATATAAACATAGGGAAAGCCGTCCAGTTACGTATGTTAAAGATTTCCTACTTTTCATAGCTCTTCATTCAAGTATTACGTAATTTACGCACAGAACCTCTCGTGGAAATGTCTTCACCTGAAAGATCTAATGCCCCAAATAATGAGGTATGTTGATTGTTTCCTCTTCTATATGCATTTTGAAGGTTCACTAAACTGGCTCAGCAAGAAGTCCAACCGCCTGTCGATCCCCAGCGAAGCGTGGGACTTGCAACGGTTACTCATACACGTAGCGACGAGGTAGAAGTTCGAAGATTCTACTTTCAAGACGACCGCGCAATCCCTGGACACATGGTACCCAGTACGAGTGGATACCAGGGGGCTCAAAGCCAAGAGGGTATATGCCACATCCCCCAGGCTTAACGGATCAAGTAACTGACGATGCTCCAGCGACAGAGATCAGCAGCGACTGTTCGCTGTATGGCGAGGAAGAGCCACCGGAACAACCCAAGGAAGAGTGTCATTGTTACCGTGACACTGATGTCGACCAGTCTTCGAGTGTCTTCAATGGGGCTGTAGTTGACGGCGTGAAGCCTGTGGCTATTCGAAAGCATCATATGCATGGAGGCTCAGTGAAAAGAGATAGCAAAGTGGTTAATGGTGACCTCGATCAAAAATCCTTTCTTGCTTTCTTCTGTGGCGATAAATAAAGCATCGTTCATTTATCCCTCATGTCAATCTAGGGAATGCTGGTGTCACCTTCACTATCATATTGAGAGTGCCATATACTAGACCAGCCTGTCTGTCTGAATCCCTGAATTGGTGCCAGAGTGCCTTTTGAGCCTGGTGATACTGGTTTACCAGATACTTTAAAAATAGTGGCAAAAAAACAACATATGAGATTTCTGCAACAGCGCGAAGCTATACATGACCAATGTACAGTTAGTGAAATTTTGCGGGTCCTCGCACAAGATGTTACGTGAACTGCTTGAATCCCTTGGTTTAGGGCTCAGGCATCTCACCAGCTTAGCTGCCTACAAGTATTGACTTATCCCAAACATTCACGTAGTGTCAGATTTGTGTCAAGGTAAGAACAACGAGAGAATGCATCGTCAACATCGTCGTAAAACTCATCCCAAGTGTTTAATCTTTCCTGCTTTTCCATCAACGAATGTCTCCTGCACCGTCGGCTTCGCGAGGGTCATGATGTTTCTCCGTGAGCATACTCCATCAATATGATATAGTTAGTTGGACGATCTAGTAAATATTTCAAGTTATAGAATTCATATTTTTCTGCTTTTGGATTTGCCATGGTTGCGTTAAGGGCAGTGTGATGTGAACGTGTGCTCTATCATATAGCCCTAGATTTTGATACTCTATATAAGGAATATATTTTGTGTATGCGATACGGTAGTTTAAAGAGTTGGTCTAGAGACGAAGAGGCTGAGAGCGAATCTAGTTACGACCCGTGTCCCCCAATCTCAGATTTAACTCCCATGCACTGCTTCTACACTACAATATGGTAAAACATCTTTATAACCAACCCCTATACAGAATTTACTTCTGTGTCAATCTATTTGGACTTCTGAATTCGAGCCAGATGCCGAACTCCTTAGATCCATGATGAAGGGAAGCTTTACAAACCTGTGCAATCATTTACATAAAATTTCTCCAAATGGAATAGAATGAATCCTGTTATACAATCTTGAGATATAGAGAGTCATAAGCGTACGCGGCACTACTATTGCTTTTTAGTGTGTTTAGTTTCCACATCTTACCCCTACTATCATGAAGATCACTTATATTTTACCACGCTATACAACGCGCTACTATGATAATAGCATCTGATATTAGAAGTGAATTTGAATTAACTGCGTGGATTGCGTAAGTGTACGACGGCTGAATTAAGCCAGCACGTCGCCGTCTCTCGCAGGAGATTTTGAAGCACTGTACAAAACCCAGATACTCGTCATACCGCCAACTCAAGCCTTTTCACTTCGACCACCCACGAGTTGGGTGGAACGGAGGTTTTCCGGATTATCCGCCTCGCCTAAAATCATATAATCATATAAATGGAACAAGGCTTGGTTTCAAAAGGATCACAGGTGAGCAAAAACGTGGTAGTGGGTCTGGTGGCGGTTCACATCATAGGGTTTTAACGATGACGGTCAAGGAACCCAAGCGAGAATAAATGCCCTGACATTAATGATCCTGCGTCCTTACAGAGATTAATCCTAGGATGCAACTCCTGTGATTCGGTCATGCAGACTGGGACCCACCCCGTTGAACCGTTGTTCTGCAAAAAAGTCGGCATCGGAATTCGGCAGGCTGCTTATGTGCTGATTGATAATGCAGAGTTGCTCCACTTTCATTCCCATGCCTATAACCTGAGTGGGTCAGGAACGCTTCTAAACTCCATTCAGCAGAAAATATCGAAATGCCAGGTACCTCAGGGAACTCACATCGGCTAAACGAAAGGAGGAGGGTAGGACTGAGTAAGACAGGGCCGTCGCAATCAATGTCTGCATTCAAAAACTCTTATCCGAAGCCTGTCATTAATTAATAAACGTCGAGGATGACCGATCCACACTGGTGGGACCACACCACTCAACGTTGTATATAATAATACCTTCTCAGGCCTCTACGATGTGGTTTGCAGTTCGCACCCTTGACGTTTTTGACTTCTAGTCTATCGTTCAGCATGCGGTTTCTTCGCGCAGGGGCTTTAGCAGCCTCGCTTTCCGCCGCCTCGGCTTTGAAGAACAACACCTACGACTATATTGTTGTGGGTGGTGGTCCGTCCGGCATCATCACAGCAGAGAGGTTCGCTGAAGCAGGCAAGAATGTCCTTCTACTCGAACGAGGTGTCGGTCCCACTGTCAGCACCGGTAATAACGAAACGCTGAGCTGGAACCATACCTTGACTCCGGTCGATGTTCCTGGACTGTCGGCCGATATTGGTAACCTGGACGTCTGGAACCAGTACGTGTGTACTGATACCGGTGGCATCGCAGCCTGTGTGCTGGGCGGCGGTGTCACCGTTAATTACATGGTCTTTGTCCACCCCCCTGAGCGCGATTTCGACGACAAGTGGCCGAAGGGATGGAAATGGGAGGATGTCCAGTCGGCGGCTGACCGTCTTTACCAACGCAATCCCGGAACGATCCAGCCTTCTGCCGATGGCAAGCGTTACGACCAAGGCCTCTACAAAGTGCTGTCCGGGTTCTTCAACAAGCTGGGTTGGAGGTCAGTCGACATGATTGCAGCTCCCAATGAGAAGCATCAAATCTACAGTTACCCGGCTTGGAACATCCTGAATGAGAAGCGTGCTGGTCCTGTTCGTACCTACCTACCTTTGGTAACGGATCTGGACAACTTCACTCTCCGTCTTCAGTCCAAGGTCAACCGTCTTGTGCGATCCGGCAGTGAGGTGACTGGTGTTGAGGTCGTGGACTCGGTCACTGGAAAATCTGAGGTCGTCACCCTTGCTCCACATGGCCGCGTAGTTTTGGCGGCTGGAGCGCTCTCTACTCCCCGGTTGCTCTTTAACTCCGGTATCGGCCCTAAGAAGCAGATCGAAACCGCAAAGAAGAGTGGTGTCGCCGTTCCTCCGCAAGAGGAATGGATCGACCTGCCCGTCGGTGTTGGGCTCAAGGACCACCCCATCTTCACCATCAACATAGACACCGGCAGTGACGACTTCGCCCCTCTTGATTTTGATAGCATTGTCAATGGGTCCGACACTACGGACATCAATCTGTACCGTCAAAATAGCGGAGTTCTCACTCAGGGCAAGCACCGCATGATCTTCTTCACCTCGAACCAGCTCAATGGACACACCCGCTACTACCAGGGATCCTGTGCGACAGCCGGTAAGGGAGTCGTGGAAATCAAGGCCTACATGACCCATGGCCTGACCTCCTCCGGCCTCCTCGGCCTGGACGAGAAAGGCAACACCGTGATCGAGCAGTCGCCATATATGCAGACTGCTGATGACCGGACGGCTGCAAAGATGTTCATCGACCAGATGTTGTATGACATCACCGACCCATCCACTGGGTTCACGCTGAAGGGCAACACTAACACCTCTGCGATCCTCGCTTCGCCGTCTGTTGGTGACCACTACGTCGGCACGGCCAAGATGGGCACTGACGACGGACGCAAGAACGGTACATCCGTGGTCGACACCAACACCAAGGTGTATGGTATGGACAACTTGGTAAGTTAGATCAAACAGTCTCCATCTGGATATTTTGCTAATGGGTGTAGTATGTTGTTGACGGCAGTATGCACCCTGATCTCCCGACAGGTAACATCCAAGCTACCATCATGGTTGCCGCCGAACAAGCGGCCGCTAAGATTCTTGCCCACCACTAGGTGGTATCCACCATGGCAAGCGTTTCCTAGGTACTTGAATGGCCACCTTCAAGCATAGCAATGTTTTACGTAATGATGGAAACCAAATAGAACTTTTTATATACTATATACATTGTTATTATATACTAGATGATCTCAGCCCTGGCGCACTAAAAATTTCACCGAATTTTTATATCTGGGCTATTTCTGTTTGTGGACCATCCTCGGGTTTTAGTTTCCAAGATTTATCGTAGGGAGTAAATAGCCCGCTAATTAAGACCCAACTGATTCAACTGTGGGTACACTTTGCTTGGATTAATAAAACTCGTAACAAGTGCTTATGTTGAGTCCCACTTAGGGCTGTAAACATCTTGGCTGTGTTCGCGATCGTTGCCTTTCCCCCTGTGTTCTAGCCAACTACGCCGTGACGTATCTTGGCTACTTAAAAATACGAGATGAATGTACCAATCAGAATGAATTCTGCATGTTATGTCCTGATAGAAGGACACCATGGGACTGTTATGCTACTTTAGGCTCACAATGTTGGCATGAAATATTTGTAATGATGTGCTCTCGAGTGTTTGGGATAGGATTAACATATTCTCGATAGATGGATCACAAAAATAGAGAGAGAGCCAACTTGCTGAAATGAAAGCAGGACAAACATTTCCAGAACACTAACATTGCATGACTGGACCCTGGATGCCAATTCCGCTCGTCGCAATTTAGCCCCCTGCCAACAGTACGCTAAACAAATTGCCGCCCATCATTGGATCATCCGGGGGTTTATATCTTATCTGATCATCTGATAGGGAGCTGTAGATGCAGTCTGATTCTTGTGGCGCTCTTGGCTGCTGAGCTGAGATTTTGATGCGTTGTAAATCCCTTACATATGTGAACGTCGCTTGGTTGCCCCCTCTTTGACCCATACCATGTCTCCTACGCCTCCATCGGTTCCTAACGTTGTCAACCATGAGCGATCTTCCCTCCGACGGCATGCCGAAGACTGCCATTCCGAACCAGATTGAACCTGTTATTGGCACGGGCGACGATACAGAAAAAAATGCGGGGATCGATCGTCACATACAGGAACATGAGGCGGGCGATGTGAGCAGCTCAGACAAAGATTCCACCTTGTATCAAGGCGGGGTGCAGCGAGTAAGAGCCATCACCTCGTTATGGTCGAAAAATACGATGTGGCTCATGTTCGTTCTGTGAGTCCTCTCAATTGATATTAAGTGCCTGCCACCTGGTGCCCTGAAGGAGAATCAAATACTTACCGGGGTGTTACGATGCAGACTGTACCTTGTCTCTTTCATAGACATGCTTTTAGTTTCCGTCCAAACCTCCCTCAACCCCTATATCACGTCGTCATTCCATAAACACGGGCTACTCACAGTTGTCAGCATCATGGCCACCATCCTGGGTGGCTCATCCAAGCTCACGCTGGCCAAAATTATTGACATCTGGGGACGGGTTGAAGGCTTCTTATTCATGCTTGTGATCGTCGTGATAGGCTTGATAATGAAGGCTACCTGCAAGAATATCGAGACGTATGTGGCGGCACACACACTATATTGGGTGGGACATATTGGTATGATGTACGTGATTGACATCATGCTGGCGGATATGACAACTCTCAAGAACCGAATGATCATGCTCGGTATCAACGGAACCCCGAGTATTGCGAGCACATTCGCCGGGCCTCGGATCGCAGATTTATTCTACGCAAACCTCAACTTTCGCTGGGCATTTGGCGCTTTCGCGATCATGATCACCGGTACTTCCATTCCTGTTGTGGGCGTTATGCTATGCATGCAACGGAAGGCTCATAAGGTCGGTGCTCTCGAGAGGAGAATATCTGAGAGAACTTGGTGGCAATCTGCTATCCACTATTTCATCGAATTCGATGGTGCGTATTTGTTTTTTATCTCAGTTCTGCAGCTCTCTATGACTAACAAAACCATTCCAGTGATTGGAATTGTTTTGGTTACGGCAGTGTTTTCCTTGATCCTTCTCCCCTTCAGCCTTGCATCGTATGCTCCTAAGGGCTGGGCCAGTGGATATATTATTGCGATGGAGATACTCGGAGTGGTTTGCATTCCCGCGTTCTATGCATGGGAGAGATACCTCTCCCCCGTTCAGTTCCTCCCTTGGAGGTACTTGAAGGAACCGACTATCATTGGCTCCTGTCTTCTATACTGCGTCATGTTCATCTCATGCTTGTTAGTGCTCTGCTCCGCTATTCATGGGGGCTCACCTTCTATGCTGAACACCTTGCTGACAAGGAGCCCAGCACCTGGAACAGCTACTTTAGCTCGTACCTCCAGGTGGTCCACCGATTAGACATCACCACAGCGAACTACGTCCTCAACGCTTTCTCCCTGACCTCCTACATATTCAGCCCGATATTTGGCCTGTAAGACCATGAGCCTCCGCCTATTCAGCATGCCACTAACATCTGGCAATAAACAGTCTTATCCGCTACACGGGCGAATTCAAATGGACCGTCTTTACTGGCATCCCCATCCTCCTGCTCGGCACCGCCCTGCTAATCCCCTTCCGCCAACCCACCACCCACGTCGGTGTCCTAACCATGACTCAAGTTCTCGTTGGACTGGGCACATGTATTTTCACGGTCTGCGGCCAGCTAGCCATCATGGCGCCCGTAACGCACCAAGAGATCGCTGTCGTCGTCGCCATCTGGGGACTGTTCGGCTCAATCGGTGCAGCTGTCGGGTCCGCCATCGCTGGGGGTATGTGGAACAATATCCTCCCCGGCGAACTGTATCAGAGACTTCCAGAGGAGAGCAAGAACATCAGCGCGACAATCTTTAGTGACATGGTCCTGCAGATGTCATACGCGGATGGGTCGCCGGAGCGGGAGGCGATTGTGGGGGCTTATGCGGATGTGCAGAGGAAGATGGTCATCGCGGGGGTTTGCTTCGTCCCGCTTTGTATAGGGTGTGTGTGGGTTTGGAGGAATATTAACGTGAAGAATTTGGAGAGGGAGCAGACTCGGGGGAATGTTTGGTAGTCTAGCATATCCATACTATCGCAAATCTGATCAGCACCGTACTACTGCAACACAATTCACTCACGCATTGGCTGTCATTATTAGCAGACAGAGCCCGTATTCATTTGTTTTTCCGTCTCCCTTAACGCTAGTGAGCTTTCATCGACGCACCCCAGTTTGCCCCGCCCTCTTGGTGGCAGTGTGGTGGAGTCTCGCCCTGCGTCGTGCGATCAACCTCTAGTTTATTTGCCAAGGACAGAAAGAAAAGCTAGACAACTTACTCACACTCCACAACCAACAGGTGGCGCAGCGGGATGGCGGAAATCGTTACTGGTGGACCCTGACTGGGGCCATTCCTGAATGGCTGGGCCGGTAGTTTATAAGACTTGGCGAGGATCAATTTACGACAACGATCAGCATGATGCATGGGGGGCGAGGCATCCCATGGGGCCAGCCGTATGTAAGGCTGCCCATGTGGTTGACCGGCCAAACAAGGACGACAAGCTCAGTGTTAATAATAGCCATAGGGCAGGGAATTTATATCATATCGAGCGGGCAGCCGAATATTCTTCCTCATGTCTTTTTCGTTATTCTCGTTTTGCCAGTTCTATCCATTTCTATCCCCCAGTGTTTGATTCGGGTCACACTGTGTATGCTTCCAGTTCCATATAGTATCCATGGGCTACTTCCAACTTCGACGCGTCGTCGTGTGGGCGTTAGCGCTCACCTCGCTAGTTGTGCCTCATGTCGCAGCTGGCGGGCTTCCTGATCTCCGCATCATGCCCCTGGGAGACTCTATCACGAAGGGGAACGGCTCACCAGACATGAATGGCTATCGAGGGAAACTCCGTCAGAAACTTCTAGCCGACGTCAAGGGCACCGACTCCACGGTAGACATGATCGGCAGTCTCCGTAACGGCAAGATGAAGGATAACGATCACGAGGGCCACAGCGGCAAGTATCTCGCTGATATCCGCGAGTATCTCGAGCTGTCGCTTGCCGCTCAGCCAAATATCGCCTGTGTGCACGCTGGCACCAACAACATGGACAAGGAGGTTGATCTCGACAAGGCTGATAGCTTGATCGCCTCGATTATCGACCGGCTTTTCCAAGGGTCCCCTGGTGTGACTGTTCTCGTCGCCCCCGTGATCTGGGCCAATGACCCTCGCATGCAAGCGAATACCGATGCTTATAACCGGAAGCTGGCTGCCATTATCCAAAACAGGCAGACACAGGGACAACATATTCTATCTGTGCCGATTGACATCACCGCCGATGACCTTTCCGACAAGAAACATCCCAACAAGGACGGCTATGCCAAAATGGCCGCCGCTTGGCACGATGCTATCCGTGTCGCTCACGGCCGTGGGTGGATCAAGCCTCCCGTCAAAGTTGATGCAGATAAGCTCCCCGGCATGGGGTTAGGCGATGGCAAGTGAAACACTGGCATTGCAGATGGCAATTGCAAAAGACAGAAACTGAAAGAATAAGGACCCGGTATTTGCATGTTTAAGGCTTTGAATTGGCACATTTCACGGCCAAGTCTGTCCTTGTGCAAAGAACAGTGCATCCATCGTACATGCTCTGCCGAGTGTCCCGAGCATCTTCAATTGCATGGGTGTGCCTCCAGGGGAGATTAAATTCCATATTCTCCGTTCTCATTCTAGTGAAATAGAACATATATTTGTATCATAGTTGCTGTTATTACAAACGTACTCATACCCAATCCTAATTTTATGTTGTGTTACTGGACAAAATACAATCTGGGTGAAGCATAGATCCACAGCTATTTCTGCAAAATATAAAATCAGAATACAACAGATATATATATAGAGAGAGAGAGAGTTTCTGTATATAGTTCTAGGAAAGCCATGGGCACCGCTATCCTAGACGTGTCAGTCACTCAACAGAGATGAAGGACATAGCGTGGTTAGACAACTCTCAGCGACACATCTAGTCGACTAACTTATGGCAGAGCAGAAAAGGTACGATCGTGTTTTACAGTACACCTGAAATTTAAGCGATTGAATTATCCAGAAATGAAACCAGGCCTCGGTCTATTAGCGACCGAGGTATCAGGCATACGATTCTTCGTCATACAACCTTAGGGAGACCATTCGCCTCGCAACGCATCAGATGCTTCGATTGTGATAATTCTATCTTAAAAGCTTGCTCTAGGGCTCAAAGCAGCGCATCATCATTGAAACGGTATTTTAATTGAGCTGCTTTGACCTCCACGTTATTGCCAGCTCAGACATGTTTGTTTCCAAGCAGCGGTGACAAGGCAAATCAGGGTTTCCACCAACTAATGATGCTGCTTAAGGTTTCGGAAGTTGGAAGCTTTTCATGCATACTCATGCACTCTGTAAGGGGTGTGGAATGAAGTCACTGTAGCATTTGTATTGTTTTATAACCCTTTTTTTTCCTCCATAGAGATAGGGCGATGGCACATTAGTTTTACTTTGCTTGATAAATATAAATAAGAAAGAAAAAGATATGAACCAGCCAGTTTGATCTAGCGGTTCGATGCCAAGCATCATTGGTCTAGTGGTAGAATTCATCGTTGCCATCGATGAGGCCCGTGTTCGATTCACGGATGATGCACTAACTTTTTGTTGTTTTGTTTTTTTTAACCCTAACCCATACCCATACTCCACTTCATCGGCAATCCCGATATCATCGGTAAGCTGCCGAGAGCCACTTATCAGGGGCGAACCTTGCACCCCTTGGACTGAAGGTTTTGCAGTTTTAGGGTGTAACATTTGCAGGTTTTACGCTAGCACATCCTAACACATTGGTCTAGCTGACTTCATCCCCATTTCTTGGTGTGGGCTAATCGACTGTCTCGGACCGACTTCTTCACCTCAATTTGTTGGTCATTAGGCTTGTGATTGATCCTGATAAAAAGTCAATTAGTCGGTATGCCTCGGTTTCTTCATCTGTTTTCTTTTTTTTTTTTTTTGCCCCATCACATCTATGATGTGTGCATGCTTCTAGATCCTACAAGATTTTTATTCCACTAGAACTATCTGCTGCTCTGTAGGGTAGAGTTTTTTTGCTTTTCATTAGTTCGGCATTTATTTTTGGTCTCGTTCTCGTCCATTTCCGTCAGACTGTCTCTACGGGTGTTTCTGGGAATGATTGATCATAACGAGGTTCTCCATGTTTGATCACAGAGGTTTGGTATAGCGGTAGTATACTACCGCCAAATCCCTGCTCTATCATACATTGATTCTATGGTGCAATGCTTTATGTACAAGTCAGGCCGTCAGATATGCACCCCCCCGGTGAGGAGGGAAGCAAGAAAGATTCCAATTTACTGAGTTCATCATTCAAGCACAGACACCATTGGAACAGGCAAGCTCATCGGAGCAATCGTCATGAGTGCTGCACTTAGCACCTACCACACAGTCAATAAACGCAGAACGACATCGGGAAGAGGAGAGAGAAGATAGTACATACCGGCACAGTGGCCCTCCCAAGAGCAGCTCACAGCTCCGTCAACAGTGCACTTTCCATTCTTGCAGGTTAGCTCGTCGGAGCAGTCGTTCTCGTCCTTGCAGGTGGCGCCTTGGATAGATTTGTTAGTTGTTTTCTTTTGTCAATCTCAAGCATGCTGGGGATATAAGGTAAGAAAAGGAGTACCTTCGCAGTGGCCCTCCCAAGAGCAACTCACAGCTCCGTCAGCAGTGCACTTTCCATTCTTGCAGGTTAGCTCGTCGGAGCAGTCGTTCTCGTCCTTGCAGGTGGCACCTTGTGTACATGTGTTAGTATTTTGCAAACTATACTAGAGAATATCCAGCGAGGAAATGGGAATAGTACCTTCGCAGTGACCTTCCCAGGAGCAAGTAGGAGGAGGGGTGGGGTTGGAACCCGAGCCCAGTCCAGCAGCCTCCTTGATATCGTCCATGGTAGTTCCGATCTGGATGTTGTAGGCGTAGGTGTCGATTTGGACTTCTTCGCCACGGTAAGCGCCAAACTTAGGATCCGCTTGTCCAGGGAAGGTGTTGGCGTTCAGTCTCTTGCTACCGGAGTTGAAGGTCTGCTGTTCGCCATCGAAGTAGAGCTCAACCCATCCGGGGCGGGAGGTGTTGATCACAATTCCGACGGAGTAGACAGTGTCGGTCTTCACCTCCTTAGACCACTGGGTCACACGTCCCACGGGAGCAGCGGCGGCCTGGTACCGGAAGTTCAGTTTGCCGCCCTTAAATTCCAGGGACAGAGGGATGTTTGCACCGCCGTGGCTGTTCGCAGAGTATTCCTTGCTTTGTGCGGGTCAGCATTTGAATTATGGGCCATCATTGACGACATAGCTCAAGGAAGGAAATAACCTACAATTGCCAGATCATCAAGCTCTCCTGGATGGCTCCCAGGGAGAACTTGTAACCAATGTAATAGGTGTTATCGACCTGGAGCACATTCTTCAGGGAGTGGTACTCGGTACGGATATAGTCCTTCTTGCGGTGGAAGTGCAGCGCAGGGGTGCCCTTGGGGTCCTTGTCCATCTTAATGTAGAGGTCAGCGCTGTTCCCGTTGCGCTTGTCATCGCGGAGGGCCTCGAGGTTCACTTGACCCAGCACGGAAGGGTCATCGCCGCGAGCAGCATTGAAGTCGACAAGGCTCTTGGCCAGAGCAGGCTGCAGAGCTGCCAGAACAGCGAAAAGTTTGTACAACTGCATTGTGAGATGAGATGAGGTTTGTGGCGGTCTACCGGGAATCTCGAGCCATCATGTGTCAGGATCGTGTAGCAATTTTATATGCATTTCGGCGAAAACGTCGCCCCTAGTAACGGTATTGCCGGCGGCCCCCCCCCCCTGAGAATCCCTCATGGCGGTCGCCCCCGAATGTTTCCACGATCATCGCTTCTGGACTCAGCTGATACTCGAGTGGATACGTGTGAAGAGTCGAAGCAGCCATGGCCATGCATGCCAAGACCGAGCCATCTGGTCGCCGCGCGATGTAACCTCGTAACAGCCTGAATTGTGGCATGTTCAAACTTCTTAACTAGGCCAAGATTGGACCCCAATTGACATTAATGGGCCAAGAATGTAGGTGTCCACTGCAGAAAATGCGCTGTTGTCTGTAGGGTAGCCCACCATCACATGATACCGGTGGCCAATGGCAGTTTTGCGCGTACCTGCATTATGGATTAGTTAGAAGTAGAACTCCGTATATCCGATTGAAGGGGCGATTCTGTGTTGAGCTGCTATTAGACCCTTTTTTTTTTTATGATTATTCTTCTTCTTTTTCCCATTTATTTCCCTCCTCCATGTGGACCGATGTGGACCTCGGGGAATCATTCGATAACAATTATTAACTAGATTCGGCAAACGATCTCGCTTCGCGCCGTAATCCATCGACTCCCCACCCTTAAACTCCACACTTTCTCAACCAGCCTTCCCTGTGGCGCCGTTGGCATGAATTAGCGTCGGGGCCGAATCCCCTGAGTAAATTCCGGTATTTATGGGCAATTACCCATTCAGGAACTGCCGGAGAATTCCCTATACCAATAGAACGCAGCGCTATGGCTACACTTGCATGAAGAAGGATGCAACTATGGAGTAGCAGAGTCCAACGGTTCTAGGAAATAGGCAGAGGCGTTCCCTCCATGGATGAGGGGCGCCACTCCACCGACGACAATCCTTTTCCCTTTGTTCTGCGACGGCGGAGTTGCACAACCACTTCGGCATATCGATCGACCCTGTCAAAGAGTTTGGCATCTTCTGACTGCTAAAAATCACTCATTGTGGACGGAGATCACTTCCGCTGATCTAGATGGCACTGGCCATGGAACCGAATGTTGGGAGAGCCCATGTAATTCCCCACTGTGGAGTCTGCCTGCCGGAGCCCAGCCGACAGACTATAGATTCTTAGTCTGCGATGAAGGAAACATAATTCAAGCACTTCCATATAACTCTTCAACAACTAGTGGCCCACATGCTTCATCCCCGCAGCATGACAGGACAACCAAAGTGAGACAGCACCACTCAGCATTTGGAGGCGTTCCAAAGGTTTACCCTCGCGCACCAGTGGCGAGGGCACTAGACGAATCATCTGTCATCAGGGGCTACAATATGGTTGGTCTCGAAACGGCCGAGAAATTAGGCCGTGACACATGAATGGAACCCTGAGTTATGCGACAAAGGGGACGTCGCATGGAGAAACAGGCAATTTCCTACACGTCTATAAATCCAGCTTGAAAGCCCCATGTCGACAAGAAGTTTACATCCACAACCAGTCTTGCCTCTCTGTTGAGTAACGGACATAATTCACTATGCCTGTCAAGAACTTTGCTACCCGTCTTGCCCTCTCCCTGGCCGTCTGTGGCTCGGCCATGGGCCAGAAGGTCAACGGCGCCGACTACAATAAGCCTGATGGCGGCCCCCCAGCGAAGTTCTTCCAGGCTTCGAGCTCCATCCCCGTTGCGGCTATCCAAGCTGCTGCTGCTAAGGCCAGCAAGGTCCCATCTCATGCTACCTATCCTATCGGCCAGGGCTCCCAGAAGTCCACCATCCACAGCGACTGGGCGGGCTTCTCCGAGGCAAGTAAAAGGTTGAGCCACCTGCATACAGCTTGCTAACGTAAGAACCAGGGTGCTGCTTTCTCCTTTGTAGCTGATATGGATGTTGACTGTGATGGACTTAACTCGGGCTGCAAGGTAGAGACCCAACTCTTTTGAGACTCCATTGCGTTTCCTCTATCCACATGAAAAGCGTCTAACAAGCGCAGGGTAACCCCGACGGTCAACCCAACACCAACTGGGGCGCACTGTCCGCATATGAAGTTCCCTTCATCGTCATCCCCCAGGAGTTCCTGGATGCCAATAAGGCTACCCTGAAAGGAAATGCCCTCGCTGCCGTTATCTGGTAAGGCCAATTACTCAACATGCTTTGCATCTCTAGCAGGGCTTGCTAACCCAGTGCGATCGATAGTAACGGTAAGATGTTCTACGGTATCTTCGGTGACTCCAACGGAGACTCTCCCCAGGTCACCGGTGAAGCCTCCTGGCTCATGGCCAGGACCTGTTTCCCCGGAGAGGACTTGAACGGTAACAAGGGCCACACCGCCGCCGACGTTACTTGTATGTTACCCTCCTGCCAATCCTCATGATTGCACCGGCGACGTATCTCTAACGATCCGAACAGACATCGTCTTCACTGGCGACAAGGCTGTTGTCCCCAGCAGCGCCTTGAACAAGAACTACATCACCGACTTCGACATCCTCCGCTCCATGGGCGACAGCTTCGTCGGCGCCCTCGCCAAGAACCTCGGCCTCGACGGCGGCAACCCCCCCGTCACGCTCACAACTACCACCATCCCCCAGCCAACAGGAGGCTCCTGCTCTTGGCCTGGCCACTGTGCCGGTGAGGAAAATAACACCCCCAATGACTCCGAAGAGGAAAAAGAAGAATGAATCGCTAAACTCTAGGGGAAAAAATAAAGGTGCCAGCTGCTCCAGCAACGATGACTGCTCTGATGAGCTCGCCTGTGTGAACGGAAAGTGCGGTGTAGACGGTGGTGCACCAAGCTGCTCCTGGGAGGGCCATTGTGAGGGTAAGAGATGGAATGGCTGAATCTTTTTTTTTTTTCCCTATTGGTCTTGGATGCTAAAATTCTTTTCCTTTCTTCTTTCCTTTCAGGTGCTACTTGCTCCAGCAATGATGATTGCTCTGATGAGCTTGCTTGCATCAGCGGTGTCTGCTCGGTTGATAACGGTGCTGAGT
>ML736255.1:27136-138152 GCA_009193595.1 Aspergillus bertholletiae
TTCCTTTCAGGTGCTACTTGCTCCAGCAATGATGATTGCTCTGATGAGCTTGCTTGCATCAGCGGTGTCTGCTCGGTTGATAACGGTGCTGAGTCTTGCTCTTGGGAGGGCCACTGTGCGGGTATGTCGGGATCAACGTATCTAAGCCATTACGGTAACCATTTAACTAAGTTTGGGAAACTACAGGTGCCTCTTGCTCTAGCCACGATGATTGCTCCGATGAGCTGTCTTGCCAGAACGGCAAGTGCGCTGCCTAAAGGAAGTATACGCGGCCCTTCAAACAGAGGGTTACACGGAGTGATGGATTGGGGCTAGGGAGTTGTTGTGGTGGAACTTAATAAAATGCTATATAGAGAAGGGAGAGCGAGAGAGAGGTAGACATGGAGGGTTACATTATACCTCCCCGGTGATTGTACATATGCTCGCTGCGAGCGAAGCCGGGTTCGCCGACGGCCCAAGTCGCCGGTCTGTACAGTGTACAGTTTGCATGACATGTGTATATATAGCATGAGATGGAAACCTGCTGCTTTGGCTGGGTACATATTATGAATACGAAGATAGTTCCATCAACTCCACGTGCCATTGGCTGGTCCGAAGTAACCGACATTGGGAATTTCCTTAAATGGCACGCCGTCACCGTCGGCTGTGTTCAAGTATACCGTGTTTCCCCACCAGTTGGGGAATACAGCGCCTGGGTAAGATATGCAGAAGAAAATGACAATTCCGCTGAGTGCCAAGCCTGTGTCGAGGGCTGCGGCGAGAATATAGTTATATTTCGTCCACCAGGCAAAGAAACGGCGTTTGATAAAGTAGTTGAAGATGAAATTCACGAGGGCCCAGCTAGAATAGTTTATTCCCGTTGCTACATGCAGTTAGCTAAGACATGATATCACTGATGTGGACAACAAAGGATGGAGCTCACCGGGAGGGACATTGGCCGTTCCCGTGAAAATAAGAGGCCAACTAACGTACTTCCAGTACTGTTTCTTCGTGATTCTATACAAAGCGTAGGTGACGAAGGGGGCAATAGCACCAATCCAGAAGAAATGTAGAAGTGAAGAGTAGATCCTTCCGACAGAGTAAAGTCGGCGAGGGCCGACGAGGCCCCAAATCACGGACGACGAGTACACTGTTCTACCGTTCGGGCAGGAGAACCCATCGGGCTGGCTGTCAGAACAGATTTCTGAGATATGTCCGAGCATCCAGATGGTGACACCGGCTTGGGTCAAGGCTCCGAGAATAGTGGCCAGGCCCTGCGCTACGAAAAGGCTTCGTGGGGGAATCTTCAGGTAATGCCCCAGCTTCATGTCCATGGCAAAGTAGATACCTTGGCCCACAACGTCTGTGCTGAGCATCTTGAAGATCATGTTGGCGAGTGGCTTGCCCTCGAACATGTAGCCGCCGATAAATTCGGCTAGGACATTTAGCTGATTTGCGTTGACATTGGTAATTCCTTGAACAATACCGCAGGGTATCATGTATACGCTGGGAATAACGAGAGCTAGGAAAACACCGTAAACAGGGAGTTTGGTTTTGTACACCTCGACCACAGCAATGGCGATGGCGGTAATGATAACAATGATGGCTGCATACCAATACCATGGGGTCTTCTTGTATGATTTCATCAGTCGCGCATGGATGTCAAGTTTATTTTTGCCTCGGAATGCAGCCCAGATGTCTTTGTAATGCCAAACGCCAATATGAGTGAGCACACCAGTAATCGAGGCAAAGGATAAGCCGTAGACGAATGCAAATGTCGCTCCCAGATACGGGGGAGAATAGTTTCTGTAAGCCTCAACGTCCAGGGTATTCTGTGGGCTGATCACGCGGCCTGTGTCATAAACGGCGCCGGTCCGGTCGTACACATCACTGGTCATCAGAGGGAGATATGATGTGAACCATGTGTTAGTGTAAAAGATACCCGGGACAACAATCCAAAAGAAGGCCGCAAACCCAGCAAATACATTCACAGCCGCCCACGATGGGGAAAGAAGCGGGTTCGTGTTGTACGCGATCTGGCTCCAGTCAAATGTAATAGGGCTCAGTCCTAGTCCAGTTTGCATTCCAAATAGTTGGTTCACCACAGCATTACGCGGAGCGATCCAGCAGATCCAGGTAAAGTAGGATAACGCAGTAAACATCAGCCCTGGGAAGAAGTACCATATGAAGCCGCCGGCAGTCACATACAGGAAGAAACGTAAACGGGATATTCTCCAGCCATTGGCAACCGAATTTGCACGTGAATGGAGTGTCTCCAGCATGGCACAGTTCGACAATACCTGCGGCCAGATAATACTAGCTGGCTCGACAAGCCAAGGTGCAGCCAGCCCTGCAACACCGAACCCCAACAGCTGTGCACATAGAACAACTAGAACAGAAAATCCCGCCTGAAGCCCAAACTTGTAGAACTTGGGCCCTGCTGCTTGGATAATGCTAGTTGCGTCTGCGCTTCCATATCCAAATGAGACATTGCTCATGATCACAATCACTGCATGTTCCTTGATATTAAAATGACGGTCTGGGTTGAGGCAAAATGACCCCAGTGGGCCCAGGTTGATTGTCGCCATAGGCAATACCTTCGCGAGGAAAACGCCGCATGGGTAGGCAAGCAACTCTGCGACCAGCGAAACAATATGTACGGAGGGATATCGTAGAGAGAAAAATTGATTGATACCGGACCCGAGAATCGTGAACACAATCCCGAGCACCCACATGCGCACAGTATTGACCGGCAGGTTTGGATCATCTGTTTCGGGTACGACGGCTCGAACTATGTGGCGTATTAGCAGAAAGCCGATGGGCACTGCGACAGTACCGACCCTCAGGAAATGGTGAGCGTTCTGATTCATAGTCATACTCGACTTTTTCGTCGATATCTCCTGGTAACTCATCGAGATGACCCTGCTCAACCTCCACGTTCGCAGTGATTTGCGACTTGGCTATTTTATCGCTTGGCTCCTCTATGGAGGCCATTTTGTCGAATTTTTCCGGTCAATGCCCACAGAGCTGGAGATTAATAGGCAGGAGGCCAGCTGTAGAAGCCAGCATGATCCCAGCCAGGTTATAAGCATTTTTGACCGGAACGCTTCACTTGAGATTCCTTGCTTAAGATTTTCTAGTGTGTTGCCTAGTGCTCGGACGAGATAAGACGCCTCCACGTCCGCTTTCCCACCAGATGATAGCGAAGATACCACGACTTAGAAAGCGTGACGGATTCATTTCCCCGCAGTCGTGCTGATAAGCCCGTTGTGAAGTGACGCGTATATAGATGGAACGTTCCCTAAAAAGGAAACAGAACCCCGGTCCAATCTCCGGTATCTCATCACAGGACTAATATAGCCCTACGGGTACTGGTTTATTTCCTTTTTCTCCAATTCGCATGGTGACGGGGGGGTTAATCCCACCCGGTGGTGCCATTGAATGCAGTCGCTGTCGATCAAGTGAGTAAAATGATGCAAATGTGCGGGGAAAAGCTTGGTGGAAGTTCACCGATAACGTTAGCCTTATCCTGGGGAATCTAGGAAAGTGAATACCTATGGCCATCCATGTCTATATTAGTTGAGGCGGGCATTAACACCCTTCAACTAGCCAGCACTAAGATTGACATTTAATTTAGTCATTGGTCTGTGGTTTAGATGATCACTATTGCCAATCTTGTCAGTGAAAGCATGCCTAGCGTCGCTGGGGCGCACCTAGCGAGGTTTTGTGGATTGCAATATCACCCATCCTAATGTGTTTTTGCTATTGGGGACAGATATAGTATTTCAAGTTGTGAATACTAATATGTCGGTTTGAAAGACGAGTTGTCGGCTAGTTAGCGCCATTAAACGTAGGCAAGCGTACGAGTAGACGGAAATGTAATGGTGGGGAATATATATTCAGAAGAACTACTCCATGCCATACCGCATAACGAGTAAGAGAATGTCGAGAAATTTCATGATTAATGAAATAGGCGATCTTAAACCGAGAAGAAGCAAAAGTTAAGCATAAAAATAAATTGTGTGGCCATATCTCCTTCAAATGGCATTTCATTCATGAAGTTAATTTCACACCTTGTATAGGAACAATATAAGAACAATATAAGATGAAAGCTTGTTTTAAAGCCATGTCTCTTTTTTACTATATCTACACTATTATTTAAAACCTAAATATCAAGTAGCTCCTATGGCTCAGTTGGTAGAGCGCATGACTAGTAATCATGAGGTCCGCGGTTCAAATCCGCGTGGGAGCATTTGAAGCGTTTCTTTTTTGCCTTTCTTTTTTCCACTCCCTTTTTTTTCTACACGCCCATCACAAAACGTTTTGGGAATGTTAATTAATAGTTCTTAATTACGCTCTTTGCCTCCCTTTTCCGGAATCAAACTGTTGTCTTTGCACTGGGGCTCATCATTGAATATCTCTTAATCGTCATCTCAACTCCCTGCGCATACTTATATTGAAATTATGTAGCGACGATACACTTTTTATACCTGACGGAAGGCCGTCTTTCATAATGCCTCTTTTGAACCTAGGTGAGTAGCTTTGCCAATCGCTAGGGACAGTTCTACAGTAGACAAGGGCATCGCCTTTGTTAGTACAACCGCCAAGATGAATTATTCTGCTTATTGTAACTATCTCTTTACTTGATTCTACGGATACTTCACCGTGTATATTCATCTGATTCCCATTTCATATTCTGCACCTCCGTCCAAGTCGATGTCCATCCTAACCAATATCTCCTCTTGATCATGTCACTCTGTAGCATGCAATCCCTTTGAATGCATGTTCAATCATCTCGCGCAGTCTGTAATAAAGCATTCAAAAACACCGGCATGTGAGGTCCACGATAACTGACATAGACGGCTTTCTTTTTACCGCAAAACTGCTTGCAATCCAGCTTGAACTTGCCCTCTAGGGGGGTACCGGAGAGGCAGTTATCTAGTGAAATAAAATGCAGAGCCCGTCTCTGACTGGTACTCAGCCAGAATATAATCAGATCCTCGAGGAAAGGGAATTGATCAAGTTCCGTAACAAGGGGAATCCAGCTGCCGCCTTTCAGCTGAAGACGCTCCAGCTTCATGTATCGCAAAGTGCGGCGTGTAAAGCGGAGAAGTGCCAGAAGCTCATCCCATTCCATTTCGGACGCTTCAGTCAGGGTGAGCTCTCGCAATTCAGAGAGGACGAGGGGCCCGGTTGCCAGACGCTTCGTGATGATCTGTGCGTCGGGGGTGTAGTCAAAGCCGATCTCCAGCGTTTTGAGCTTTGGAGCCAGGGCAATCACGCCGGCTACCCATTCTCCGATATTGCCAGGAATGAAATTATGATGGAACATTAGCTTCTCAACGCATGCCCAGCTGTTGATAAAGGCCGGGTCTTCGAGGACTTCAAACTGAAGGCAGCGTGGATCCACATCATTGAAGGCCAGTCCGCTGCTGCTTGAATGGGCGTACACCGAAAAGGATCTCACCGGTATGCCAGTCTTCGCAATGATACTCATGATCATTGTTATGCCGTCACTGGGTCCACAGCGAGAATGCTCCAGTGAATAGTTCCATCTATAGTTGAGATGGATAGAAAATGACCTGCAGTTGGGCAGTAAGAGCAGGACATGACGCAGCCAACGAGCCCCCAACGATTGTTCCACATTCAGCTGACCTGTAGTATGTCTCATCCATTGGAAACCAGACCCCATGTGGCTATTCAGACCCCCTCTGATGAGTAGGCAGCGTACGTGATCCTTTAAACGACTATCCCCCGCCAGCTTCACCAGTCGCTGTAAGCTGGCGAAGCTGAGATCCGTGCGTACCGTATGAAGTACGATACGTCCAAAGTGATGGAACGACTTTCCATAGAGGTGTGCACAGCTTAGTCGCAAGGCGCAGAGGGATTGGATACCGTCATCTCCAGTACCTAGAAACGTGGTAATATGTTCAACCAGTTCTTCTGGCAACCTGCACAGTCGGTTCATCGCATTATGACGAGATGCTTTGTGAAGATCAGAAAAGTAGCTTGTTCAATAAGACTAGATAATCAACTCACCGTGTTCAAGCGAATTCTCCATCTTCGCAGTGTGCACAGGTGTGGGCCCAGAGAGAGGTTGGATGTTAAAAACACATTCCGCGAATAGAAATATGAACAAGGATGAAAGGATAAACACAAGAAGGAAAATCCCCTCACCAGAGGGAGTTTCCAGTTTACAAACAGTGAATTACACAGCACAACCTGATCTGGAGCATTGGTATCTGCTATGTCAGGCCGCCTTATCCTTTTCATCATATAGATACACATCCTGTCACCTTGTCTAGTTTGTTATGTGGCTTAAAATAAAGTACTATGACGTAAAGTGTAGCAGCTTGCATGCAGTTTTTTGTTGATTAAAAAGTTCACGGCACCGGTGCTTGCTACAACGTCATCTCTTGGCTGCCATGCAAACACCAAAACCATTGGTTCTGGACAGCGGAGTGATATGCGTCCAAGCGCATGGTGCATGCCCTTATAAATTTGACACATAACTACCACACTGAAACTTAAAAAGTATCCCTGAGCCAGTGTTGTACTAAAGTTAACTAGCCTCTATGCATGGTTAGTATCTGATACTAATACTGTCCACTCATTCTGTCTTCTACATGCCATAAGATCATGCTTAGACGCAATCGCAGCTGATTTCAAGATTGTCTTCCTCAAGGGCACTAGAGGTCCATTTGAGTGCTCACTGTATCCCTGTTGAATTTACTTGGCTTTGAATTGATCAATTTTGAGTACCCATGTAGCGGGTATGACGAAGTAGGTTCCCTATTGGAAACTCTGATTGACATTGCTACATAATAATATAACGCAAACGAATGTCTGTAGATATTCCTTCGCATTATTAATTCTTGATATATAAAGGTCAATCGATCCTTGCCTCTTTGCATACCGTCGGGTACAATTATTCTGGGGCCCAATCCTGATTCCTGATGTCCAGGAAATTTCTCTCTCAGTTATGTTGCACTTCCTAGAGTCCTGCGATCCCAAGGGTAACCACTCAAAATCCCCCAGCAAGGAGCTGGTGAGGTGCTATGTGTGTACGTGGACAACATAGAGATGGCATTAGAGCTTAAGGCTACAGATAGAAGGAGAAATGTTTGGGAAATCATGTGCCGGTTGACATACTAACATGCATACCAGAATAGAATGTCTATTGTATTATAGATTGCACCCGTAAGCGGATGATTTAAGTATGTCCCGCGGCATGAGGGTGGGAGTGATATCATGCTGTCATTTTGACATTCATTATTGCGCATTGTGCTCACCCTATGAAGTAGGTTTGGGATCTCGTACAGCGATTGCTTTAATTGGGTATCTGTGCTAATATAATCATTCCTGACATTGACAGTCTCGGCCTTGGGTGGTCTGGAACGTGCGGGTTGAACAATAGGTAACAGCAAGGTTAATCAAATCCATGGAACAGGCTACCACATCGCGAACCATGATGTATTGAGACAACTACCTGCATTGAATGTTTCACGGTGAAATCTTTCTTTAATTGCACATATTATCCCCGGAATCTTTCATGAGCATCGCGATGTCAACGTACATTACCTACCTCTACACAGCACGCCAACGATTAGGGCAACTGACCACCAGAAAAATGGCAACCATAACACACTACGACGCTATTATAATCGGCTCGGGTCAAGGCGGTACTCCCCTCGCAAAAGCATTGGCTAGTGCAAACAAGAAAACCGCCCTCATAGAAAAAGAACATATCGGCGGTTGTTGTATCAACGAAGGCTGTACGCCGACCAAAACTATGATCGCTTCGGGTCGCGTCGCGCATTTGACTCATAGGGGGCCAAATTATGGTATCCACGTTCCCGGGCAAACTGAACCGAATAATGCGTTCACGGTTTCCATGCTCAAGGTAAGACAGCGAAAGCGTGATATAGTGAGTTCCTTCCGGAGTGGAAGTGAAAAGGGCCTAGAAGCTGCTGGGGTTAATGTTATAAGAGGTGAAGCGCAGTTTAAAGACGCAAGCACAATCAAAGTGATCTTTCCCAACGGGAATCACCAGTTTCTCAAGGGAGAAAAGATTATTGTCAATGTTGGTTGCCGACCGGCGCCTCCAAGACTCGCTGGTTTGGAAGGGATAGAGAAGGACCGAGTGCTGGACTCCACATCCATTCAAGAGCTAGGTGAGGTGCCGGGTCATTTAGTGGTGATTGGGGGTGGATATATTGGAGTTGAATTTGGGCAACTATTCGCACGGCTTGGGTCGAAAGTGACAATGGTTCATCGGGGAGCACAGCTCCTGCCTCGTGAAGACAAAGAGGTAGCAACTGAATTGTTGAATATCCTAAGGGATGGCCATCTGTCGGTTTACCTAGGGGCCACGGCTACATCTATTTCCTCTACCTCTGCGGAAACAGTCAGCTTGTCCCTGGCGACCCAAAGCGGCAGTGAAATTGTGGCCAATGTCACCCATCTTCTCTTTGCAACTGGTAGAATTCCTAACACGGACCATCTGAATACCGACGCAGCAGGGATCGACGTCGATGCCAAAGGGTACATCAAATGCAACGAGTTTTTGGAGACTTCTGTTCCATCTATCTATGTCATGGGGGATGTCAAGGGCCCGCCTGCTTTTACACACATATCATATGATGACTTTCGGATTTTGAAGGCTGCTTTACTCTCTGATGCTCTGGAACATCCAAGACCCTCTACCAAAGGCCGCCTTGTGCCCTATGTGGTATACGCAGACCCACAGCTAGGCCATGTTGGACTGCATGAAAGAGAGGCGCGGGAGCGATACCCAGGAATGAAAATATTAACGGCGACCATGCCGATGAGTTATGTTGCCAGGGCATTAGAGACAGATGAACCAGGAGGGATGATGAAAGCCGTCGTCAATGCCGATGATGGACAGATTCTCGGATTTACATGTCTCAGCACCGAAGGGGGAGAGCTGATGAGTGCTGTGCAGGTGGCGATGATTGCGAAACTTCCGTATTGGAAACTGCAAGATGCGGTTTTTGCGCACCCGGCTTTTGCTGAAAGCCTGAATAACCTTTGGGGCTTCTTGAAATGATAAAAACGTTTGGATTATCACATAATGCTGGTTAGTGTATTGTTCTAGTTAAGTGATCTTTCTCCTGCTGGAGTTATCATGTATCTCTACAGCCGGCAATATGAACATTAAGGGCACGACTATCAAGGTAATATTTTACGTATAATGCCCCAAGTTTCTAGATGCAGTAGGGAGTGCACGATATACAAATTGGATAGCTCCAGAGATATCTGGAAGAGGTGGTTGCAACCCTTACAATGATGCACTTTCTACGAGAGATATGTCTTCTTTCTCGAATAACCTAAATATCCAGAGACAGAGTCAAGATGCTAATATGTTAGTGTGAAAATTATATGATTTTTTTTCTAGCTAGAAGCCTGGCTCAACTCTTTGACAATGCGGAATTAGCGACGATTATCATAGCATAGCTCCATGGAAAGACTAGAAATGTATACCAAATGAAAATACGGACGATCTATGCTTATGTGATTGACCAAGTAGACTGTCAAAGCCATCATACTTGCCGTCTGTTAATTGCTAGAGCGATGTAAGGAGCAAATGACCCATTTGATTTATTCCATGCATAAATTCTAGCTCTCTTGTCTAGACACTTCTCACCCGACAAACCTATGATTTTCAAGGATTCCGCATTTGGCCCGGAGTACAACTGCCACCGTAGAATTGTAACGGGGTTGCCGTATTTCCTCTACTAAGCTATGATTTTATCTTCAATGACCGTACCGACACGGGCTCCTGCATGCTTACATTTGGCCGTAGTTCATTTAATCAGCTCCCTGTGAGACTGTGCATCAGACAATTTGAGCTGTCTCTTGGCCCCCACTAAGAGACTCTGTTATACTTCGAATCCCTCCTCAAGTGGTTTGTGTTCCTTCTTTGCTACTAATGCATGCCTTTCTTTTACTTTTGGTTTTTATCTTTATTTTGCATATCGTGTGGTGGTGAGGCGATTCGTGCGCAGATGTCATATTAGAGGCTAGTCTGTCGATGGGTGTTCTAGAATATAGGTAGTGACTGGGCTAAAATAAATATAAAGAACCAAAAAGAGAAGAACAAGAGAAAGGGTACTCCGTAGAAGAGGAATATATTCGCAATAAAGAAAAAAACAAAAAAAAAAAAACCAACGTTGAAGGCCTGTTGTCATCATCTATGCAGTGACTTGGCCAGTCCCCGGATAATCCCCTATTCGTCCAGTTCATGCCCTAAGATACGCCACAAAAAAATCACATCCCGGTTGGACGCCCATTGAAAAGTCCTATAAGATCCTAGCGGGGGTCCTGAGAAGTAACAGGGTATCTCGAGATGCACAGGAAACGTTATTAGGATTGAAAATACCCACTTCACCATGTGTTTCGATCGATTATAACCCCTCCCGCACGCCTCCTCTGTCTCTTCAGCCTTCCACCCCACTTGATACCTAACCACACCCATTTCATCTGCATGATGAATTACTCAGAGGTTTTCATATCCACCTTCCTCTCCACGCTTTTTCTTTTCGCGGTATCCTCTTTCGTTCCTCCACCAGTTCTCCGGCAACTCATAGTATTCGCCATCATCACCTCTCTTCCATTCCTGGTTTGCTCTCTCATTACTCTAGCGGTTAATCATTACACCCGCTCTCAAGCCAGAAGGACAACCAGCACGCAGCGCCTGTACCCTCTCTCCTTTGGGCCCCCATATTGAAAGGCTCCCTACGGACATATCAGCGTAGAAGGAAGCCGCCCATAAGCTCAGTTAAAAACGGTCATATTTATTGCATCAGCCTGGTTCAAGGCAACGATCGATGCATTGAACCTTCCCCCACCAACGTTGGGACCTCGGGTCTTGGCTTTTCGTTGGTGCCCGAGGTGGAGAAATCATTGGCGCCGGTGCAGATCACCTCTCTGAAACGTGAAATTTACTTCGGCTTTTTACGGTGCGCTATTGTTTTGTCTGTCTAGACATAATGGAGGGAGGTTTGTGGAATTAGGCACTTCGGTCGAAACCGATAAATCGCATACCTATCCAGCTCTCACACCGATCGGACACCACTCAGGTCACTGCAACTCTGCGGAAGTGCACGACGAAGGAAATGTCAGATCGGGTAGATTAGGAAAGAAAAGGAGGGTTTTATTTCCTTTCGATCACGATGGTCTTCGCAGCCCTATTTCTATTACCTACAGCACGGGATTGAGAATAAGGAGACTAGAAGCTGTGCCCTAAATACAGCATAGTATGGCCTGTTGCGTAACGGCTTCAACAGGAAATCTTCAATGTCGAGATACGAAAGTGTATACTGGGCCCCGATACAATGATATTAAGTTTCTACGTCATCTTGCTCATGGGAGCCCTCATGGCTCGTATAGCTCCTTCACAGCTGAGGCTATAAACTGAAAAGAGTCAGGTCTCATACCAAAAGTGATAAGTAGCGACAAGGCGTCATGTGCTGACATCCAACCTCCGAGACACTAGGTGAAACAAAATAGTAGCTTAGGATTCGGTGCTGCGCATAGGTATACCCTCTCCGGTGTAGAACCACGCATATAGCTTCTAAGGACTAGGTAAATCCCCATCTTCCGCTCAGGTACTAGTGCCATCTAAGAGAACTGTGCATCTCGGAGGGGTCCAGCATACACAGAGACTAAGTTAATCGAAATTGCTACGGTGAGTGATGGTCATCCCTCTAATTCTAACGCAAAAGTTGACGATCCGAGGAAATTCTTGTACTACTAGGGTTAGGTAAATAGGCCTATTGCGGCCAAGTCACCTTGCGCATAGATTTTCAACCATTTAATCGGAAACAAGATGCTTAGGGTAAAACTATCCTACCACTCAAGTGCTAGGACAGGAATTCAATGCTAAAGCTTAATTAACATGGAGAACATGCTGTACCCGGTACGCCAGTAGGACAGTGAGGGAGCCGCCATTGATCATTTCATTCTCTCCATCCCCTAACCACAGAGTTTGAACCTCTCACCAGAGCTGCGTACCTTTTGGCGACAATACAGTAGAGAATATCAAGATGGTGTAGTCGGGGGTCATCTCATAGGTCTATATTCTTACCGCTGTGGAGAGTCTTTGGCTGGAGGAATGCGTAGAGTTCCGTTTTCGTAGGCAGCGGCAGAAACAGCACACAAAGCCCATTAAGATTAAACTTTAAAATTGAGATCTGTACCATATAGTGTCTATTATTTGCTGAGGATAAAGCAACCGATCTTGGAACCATAATTTGGTTGACGCTTTGGGCTGCGAACAGTGATCACCTCTGAGATTGACTCCAGACAGGCATTTCCGATCTGAATTGAGATCGCCGATCATCTCCCCATGCAAATGATAATATGAGTCCTCCTAGTAGTTTCATGCATCATGACATCTAGAACATTACATAAATAGCCACTTAGCAAGCCACCTGTCAAGGAAGTCAATATTTGAGTTGGGATTCCTAGTTGGCTACTATACTCAGATTCCAAGTTACCACCTCTCTACTATCTTGAGCTTCTAAAATTACTAAGCAATAAGACTGGGAAACAAGAAACAGCTAATCCCACACGAGATGCAGTTGGCCAATTTCTTGACCCTCCTCCCAACATTCGCTCTCCTCTCCTCTGCATGGCCGACGGTCCACGGACGATCCAAAATTGTGGCCAGAGCCGACGAGCCCCCTACTCTGAATGGCATTGCAACAGATTACGAAAAGCTCTCACCCGGTGATACGGACTGGCTTCTTTCCCACCTGACTCGCAAGGAGCTGGAGAAGCTTCACGACTGTGCTGCACCCGAAGCGACGTGTGCTGGACATTTACCTGATCTCGCGAGGCGTGCCGGAGAACTCGGCTTATTGGCACCTTTCGACAATTCCCGATAGAGTGGGTAGTCTATTCAATGACTGAGACGCCGTTGGGACCCCAGGATGAGAATCTCAACCAGAGTCCCCAAGATGTATCATGTGGGTTTTCCATATACGGGAAGTAGCAGTTTCATTTCTATTATTTGTGGGTGCAAATCGAGCAGGATGGGTGACGGTTTTCATTTCAATGCGCATATTCAACGATCAAAAAAAAAAAAAAAATTTTTTTAGCTGATTTTAATTAATAATGACACATTTTCGACACGTCCTTGCCATATGCAATATTTGGTGTACGGGAGGAGAGCTCATACTCCAATGTATCAAAATACAACCGAAAGCGGACAACATTCCAGTCCTATTGCGGCGGGATGAACGTTGAACAGCGGCACAGAGGCTGTGATGTTAAACTCTCTCGCTTGCACGCATCTAGCTGAGTAGAGGACTTGAGAGTCTACCTGTGTTATATTTCTGACAGGAGTAATCTCAGCCCTCCTTTTGGAATTTGCATGATAGCAAATCTATCTCTCTGGGATGCACATTTTCGGTGCGCTACAGTGCATACCAGTGGACCGAAACTAATGGATACCATTGCTGATCTTTTTGTTGAGCTAGTATCGAATTTATCATGTGATCTTCATTCTATATTCTCCCTGTATCTTTGATTGCACTACATCTGATGGAAGTATACTCAATTTCATTGTAGGCCGTATAGCTCCACAGAATGCGGCCTTCGCAAAACTCCTGACCCATTTCTCTCCCCTGAGTTTGCTGATAATACATCAACAATCTAGGAAAAAGAAAGAAAATTATAACAAATTTTGTGATTATACGGAGTAGTATGCTAAGGGTTGCTAGTCTCCATGCTTGAATGGAGCCGATATCATAGGGAACTACCAACCAGCTTTTGTTCTTGTAGAAACACGCTGCAAGGGATTTTTAAAAGCAATATCACCAGACTATTTCCTGCCGGCCCTCATATTGGCAATAAACGCTGGGTAGGAGTGCTAATAGAAGGGGATGCCACCTTATATACTCCGTACTGGGTGATATGTCCGTACATATCATCTTCCATTGGCCTTTTTCAATCCTATGGTCGCAGATCTTCCGCCAGCCCCAACATTATCACTCCCGCAGAATTCGGTGCCCTAAAAAGGGAGAACAGAAAATTGAGAGTCCATTAAGGGGTCCCAGGGCTTATATAAATAGTGAACCAGCCACCTTAATTAGCCAGTGAAGTGTTCACCTCTCCACGGTTCAAACAACTCCCTCCTCTGAAAATGCGTGTCATTAGCCTCTTCACCGTTGCGTCTACTCTCGCCGTCCTCGCTGCCGCATCACAGCCGGCCGCCATTGTTAGAAGACAACCGGGCCCTTTGGATACTCCCCTCAGCGTATTCGACATCGCGGATCAATTCGATTCCCTTTCCGACAGCCAGATCGAAAAAGCTCTGAAAAAGCTCCCAAAAGACGAGCTTCGTGGACTTCAGGGCTGCCTTGAAGCTGAGGAGGAGGATGAAGGTGATCAGTGTCGCAACGACATCCTTAGAGTTGCCATGTTTGCCAATTACCATGGTTTACTCTATTTCGTCTAATAAAGATTCCCATATCGGCATTGACCAGGAGCTTATTTGAGAGAAAAGAGAGAGATACAAATACTACACGTCAAGAGCTTGTGCACCCCTCTTCTGGGCTTTCATTCAGACCGCGGGTGGCTTGGTCGACTCCCATATCATTCGTGAAGCAACTGTGGCTGGGCTATCCTCCCGATGTAACTTTCCACTCTTCTACTGGGTCCATGAACGGACTCAATTTTCATCTCTCGTATTGATCTGTGGATGTGTTTAACACATTGGGATTCTGCCTCCGGCTTAATATATCATGCATGCACGATTTGAAGGGGGCGATTCCCTGGTGTTTGCTTGTCAGTGTAGATATCGCATTTGTCGATCCTGAACGCATCCAGGTTCATCTAGAAGTCAGGAGAACAGAAGAATACAAAAGAAGGGGATGTATAGGATAACAGGAGCAGCCCCCGTTATAACTAGCCTTCCTGCATCCTAACAGAATTCTGTAGTGACCCATACCCCTGTTGGGACTTAAGGAGTTGGATTAGTGAATTTAAGTGATCCAACCGTAGGTACATACTACTTACTATAAACGTTGAATGCTTGTAACGGGTGCAATAGTGGGAAATATTATAACATAGTGGATAAATAATTGGTATTACACTAGAAGAGATGCATGAACATCATTGAGGTTTGGTGGGTATATTGATCAGCTTGGCCACGGCCCCAGACAAACTGTACACAGAGCTGGCAACATGTTCACGTTTTCACTTCGCGTTTTCATTGCAACCATCCGCTTATTAAATACATACAAGTCTTCCTCCAGTTCCCGTCAACGAGCCAAATAGCAGAAGAGACATTAGAAAACCAACCTAAGAAAAACATACTGCGAGAAAAGGTGAAAGGGAACAAAAAGAGAACCGAAACATGAATTCGAATATCAAGCCCAGATGGCGTGGTATCCCTAGCTGACTAGGAGCCAACCCGACTTGGCAGAAGTAACCTGCCTCTGCAATTGAATTGAAGGTACCACGATACATTTACTAGGACACATGTTAGTCAATCTTCTAGCATACCCAAGATCAGTGCAACTTACAGAAATCTCAGCCATTCCAAGATCTTCACCAGCATTGGCAGGCTGGGGAGCGGCCCCACCCGCAGGAGCGTTGCCATCAGCAGGACCGGCATTCTCGTTGGTGAAATAGTCCACCATCTCGGCGTCAAGCTCCTCCACGGTCTTGGGCTTGGGACGGTTCGACTTGGGTCCGCGGCGACCACCACGGCGAGCACGTCCACGGCTGCTGTCAGTAGCTTTGCTAGCAGTGGCTGGCTTAGGCTGGGACTTGGTTTGTCTGCTTTGCTATTAGTAATGATCTTCAATGGCACCACGAGTAGAGACATACGCGACACGCTCACCAAGGGGCTTGGCAGCGGGGACTTCGGGAGCGTGGTTGGCATCAACGACAACCTCAATCTGCTCAATGTTAGACTTGGCATATTCAAAAGTCACGGAATAAAATATGAAACTTGCCTTCATGGGACGTCCATCAACAAGCAGTCCATTCAGATCCTTGGCAGCTTTGCCAGCCGTATCGGGTTTGCTGAAGACGATGGAGGCGATGCCGCGGCTAGTGCCATTTTGGTTGTAAGTGAGCATGACTCGCTTAACGGGCCCTGCGGATTTAGAGAAGTATTCCTATATCCAGCACACATGATCAGTACTTGTGCTCATGAAAATTTGTCACATAGTTGCAGGCGCCGGCATGAACGAAGGCTCGAAAAAAAAAGACGCGTAGGTTGGTCCGAAACTCCACAGTAAGAGCATCAGCGAGCACACAGCGGCAGTTAGTAAGACCCCCAAGCGTTAGACGCAACGAGCTTTCATGTAAAGCCCGAAAGCGCGTCAAGGCTTAACGAGTCTGGGTCAACGGTTGCCAACATTTCCATGGTATTGAAAGTCGTGTCTTCTTCGCAGTTCCTAATCCACCTCGGCCGGTACCAAGAACAATTCGCTTCCACATTTATTTGAACCAGGGTCGGATCCACCCAACACCGTGTCCAAATACCCAGTACCGACGTAGTCAAGATATTATCATTGGTGCGCGGTGAAGACTTATCAGGTTCCCCCAGAACACCCACATATTAGCCCATCTCAGGGCGAAGTAATGCCAAAACAAGGCATACCAAAGTCACAATAGAGGTAGCCTCCTGCCCAATTAAGATGGCACACTCAGACAAGGACGATGGGAGAGATATTCCAGAGAAACCTGTCTGCTGTATGGACTGATGCCCTACTGGTTTGCTGGTGCGCTCGCTGATGCCCGACACCCAACATGCAAATGCTAAAAAAGGTGCGGTCAAGCGGGATCAAATTAGAATGGTGTATTTCAACTACCATTCATAGCACAGCCGGCAGCGATCTTGCGAGTGGATTGATAAAAGCCCCGCTCAAGCAAGATACGCGTTGCGCAAGACTGCAGGTAGGACTCAACTTCGGCTGACTCGCAAAGCGCTAGATTTCAAATAGCGCGCGAACATGGCTCAAAGGAGTGCGCTACCTTTTAACGCGACCAGTCACGGTCGCGAGGATATGAGGATGCCGTGACAAGGGTCGGAACGCGTGTAAAAGCCGGTGCGCCTCGAAGGTTTCGAGAAAGAAAGACATGGCGATAGAAACCCAAGGCGAAGGCCTCTTAATCAACATACCTTGATATTGGCCTCATTCACATCGGAAGGCTAGTGGTGCCGTTAGCAAGGAGCACCATGATAAAGACTAAGAAACGGGAATCGAGACTTACCAAGCCGCTGACCATGATTTTGCTTTCACTTGACGTAGGATGTCCAGCTTGGACAGCCTTACCGGCGGGCTTCGCAGCCTTCGTGCTCTTCTTGACTCCTCCAACAGCGGCTGGGGCAGCCTTCGACTGGGTTGAACGACGATTGCGGCGACGAGCACCCTGACGACGGTTGACGAGGATCTCGTCAAGAGACTTGTCCAACTTTCCAGACATTGTGTTAGGTGGAAGATATATAAATCTGGGCGATACTAGCGACTCTCGAAGAGATTCCAAGGAGTTCGAGCTTGTCAGTCGTTGCGTCACCGAACACAGGTTCGCAACAGCAAGGGGCAGGTAAAAGTCTGATTTCAAGACGCTTGCTTTAGCAGCCGTAAGTAGTGGGATAAGTAGTAGACAGTAAAGTAGGAGTAGAATAGAAGTATGAAAATCAATTATACACCACGTTCAGATGACAGGCGCGAAGTTGAGATGATGAAAAGGAGAAAGGCAAATGAAGACGAACAGGCGCGGGAAAGTCGGGTGGACGTCGTCGAGGGACAACAAGAAAGACCTGGTGGAGAGGCTGAGTTCTTCCGCTAGTCCGCTTTGGGGGAGTGTCGCCCCATCCGCAAATCCTCGCAACAATCAATGACCTCACAATGTTGGATGGGCCTTGTCACCGAGAAATAAGACACATGCTCTACGGTCATATTTAATCCTGGCCTCTTGTCTGCCCGGATCAATGGTTGTTTATTCTTAAAGAGCACAGGGGAGTCATTCTGAAAACATTTGTGTCCATGTAGTGGTTCACCCATAGGGGATTGATTAGACAGTCCAAAGTCCCTCGACCCACCACAAAGAAAGAGGATGACATATCAAACCATGGGTCGGATATGGAAGATATAATAATGAATTGGGAACAACGCTGAAATGGCCCCTCTTGCTCAGAAAATCAGTGCTTGCGTCTAAAGTAGACATACAAAAAGAAAAAACAAGTGTAAGAAAAAAATAGAACAAGCCAAAATCCCAAATGCTCCACCGGCCGAACTCCCAAAGTGAATAGATCAACAAAGAATCATGAATTTGCAGCATTTCGAGGTCGCTCGTAACATCATATTACAGGCATGCGTAGACGTCAATTCGGGTTTCATCCCACTCAGCTCTTCAAAGCTTCCAGTCGGCCTCGCATTTGTTCGAGAGTCGCCTCTTGATCTTCGAACTGCTCTTCGGCAGCGGGAGTCTCCTCCAATGGCTCCTCGGCTTTGACCGCGTCGACTTGCGCAAGCTTTCCCTGCAAGATCTCCTGTAAGACCTTGGCAACCTCCTCCTCGGCCTCATCTATTTCATCCTCGTAGAGTTCGTTGTCTGGCATGGCATCGTCCACCATTTCCTCAATGATACCAGCCCGGACCAGCTCGGTTGACAGTTGACGCATGGTCGCGTTCAACTCAGGTAGCCGAACCAGTGTGTTGACATCCTTCATGATGCCAGTCGACTTCTTCAGGCTTCCTTGAATTTTCCGCACCGAGAATGCTTCGTTGACCTGCATCTGAACGCTCTGTAGTTGGGCTCGGCTTGTATGCAGGCGAGTGGATTGTTTCCGAATCCGAACTAGTTCGCGCGCAAAGGTCTTGGCCTCCTTGGTGGCCTGCTTCGACTGTGATGGGGTTCGCTCGGCTCGACGTGAGGCGTTCACGATGTACTGCCGCGTTTTGTTCTCCAAAGTCCTAAGCTGCGCGATATCACGGTCCAATTGACGGGTATTGGCGCGGATGAGTGCGTTGCATTTTCTCATCTGTACATAAAATCTGATTAGTATGATGAGGTGTGCGAGCGTCATTATCATCTGAGCGTACCTGCGCCTGAGGATCAGGACCAAAGAAGACCGCTTTGAGAGTCTCCATGATGAATCAGGTTGACACCGATCCTTCCGTTCTTTACTTTATAATGCTGTAGGGTATTTGGCAAATAACCTCTATGTGGTCAGAAGAGATGGCGATGATATGTAGTAATTCAAACAGATCGGGACCGTGTCAGAATACGGCTCAGGATACAATTTCTATGGACTGGACCGGTGCAATAGGTGGGGTTATCAAGGCTAGATAGTATCTCAGTGCACGCACGCCTCGGTAATGTGGTGAGGTAGCCTTGGGTTAGTCCAGGTCCGCAGCGTTGCTATGTAGCACTTCAAACAGTGTTAAATCACACCGCGGGTTCGACGATCCTGTCTTGTGAGTGTGCAATCAGCATCGTGGACGATCTCGTTGACCCAGAAGAACATGGGTGGTGGCCAGACTGTGGCCAGCGAACGGGCGATCCAGTCTCTGCTGAGTCAGCGGACAGTATTTTGCTCGCTACCGCCTTCCCATCTTCCAGTAACGTTGTGAGAAACTTAATGCCCCAGGCATCCAGTATCCTGCAAACAAGTCAAATACCAGGTGGGCAGTGAGAGTTCCAGTACTTTCTAGAGCTGATCCGGCTTGCTCAATACTGGTGCCGCTGCTTTTGAGTACAGCACGTGAGTATTTCACAAGAACCCTGGGACACTCACTGATGGCTAACTGATCACGCACCTGTCTCTTGTCGCTCCTGACACGCCCAACATATACCTACTGCGTCAGTTACTTCTGTTCTATTTTAAGCAGTTTGCTAAATCATTCTAAAGTAACTTTTAGTTAGTTATTCAGATAAAGTTAGAACACCAGAGTATATGTAGATGTGATACTGGAAGTTTGACTATTCATGATAATACAATAGTGCCGCCTTGGTCAATCGCTCTTCGCGAGTGGTGCATGCACAAGACTCCATGGGCTGGTACAAGACAAGGCTGTATGTAACGTTGACCTCTAAAGCTGCCTGCTATACCAGGTTATAATGTTTTCTTACCTGCTAGCGCTTTTGAGTACCAATTGTTGCATTCTTACAGCATGCTTTCCTAAGTAGAATTGGCTAATTGAACTGCCAGCACTTTACTGATGAATATAAGGCATGTCCAGGGAACAAATTTTACCTAGGACTGCACATAGGGAGAAGAGCATACGATCTTTAACTGAATGTGTCGCTGTTATTAGAACCTGTTTGACTCTTCGGATTCCATGTCAACATGTCTAACGACCTGACTTCATGTATGAACGGCCCACTCGCAGGGACTCAGATCCGCCTCGCTTCAGGGTTCCGGCGGCATGGGACCACATGCGGTATGTAGTAACCTTCAGTATCCAAATTAGCATGCGCCAGTATACCAAATCTAACCAGGAGATGGATTTAGCACCTATAAAATATTTGACACATACCTAATGCCTCCAGCTGTTCATGATAGTAGAGAATTAAGGATCAATCGAGATGTTAACTTGTTAAGAATTGTTCACTTCAAGATTACACAGCTGATTAATTCCACATCTTGTAACAGAAAGAAGAAAGATAATCTAGGATGGCTTGGGACACGCACTATTGTGATCACCCCACGCACAGGGCGCCCTGAGTGAAGCCAAAAGCAGCGCCACACAGAGCCTAAAGCGGAAAGGGAAGGTACTAAGGTGGTAACTTCCAATGATTTCCGCAAGAATCCAGCCCGGTCCTAGTACGATTACTAGTAGTTATGGATTCTTTCCTTACTCACCAAACACGTTTAGCCTCAACTTCTTCAGCTTCCAACTGACCCTGCACGATATCACTCCCGTCCACTGCCCAATATACCCTCCCCTCCCATCTTCACTTCCTTTTTACATTAACCTTCCATTACACATCTCACTCTCATAATGCCTGAGCTTCCCAAGGCCCACCCTGAAGGTACGTAGTTCTGCAGGATCCCCTCCTGCCTTTCCCCGCTTTGTTGGAAGCCAAATACCAACTTATCCTTCCCACCTTGCTTTGTCAATCTTTCTTCTCTTATCTAGAAAAATGAGCAGGGAAAGGCTGAGGAAGAAGCCTTTTTTCTTTCTTGCGATTATATTCGTGCGTTTCTATCCTGATGGGATCGAGGTTCGCTAACATACGGTAATCCTCTAGTCACATGGGCCCAGCGCTCCTCTGCCGACGATGCTGAGCGCAATTACCTCTACGTGAACATCAAAGCTTCAGATGTAGCTCGTGCCGACGCTACTCTCAACATCACCCCCACTAATGTCACATTCGCTGGTGATTCCAAGAAGGGTGTTCGTTATGAAGTCTCCCTAGATTTGTACGCCGAGATCGACCCCGAGCACTCCAAGGTGAACCACAGTGACCGTGAGGTGGAGCTGGTTCTGCGTAAGAAGGAGCTTAAGGAGGAATTCTGGCCCCGTCTTCTGAAGACAACTCAGAAGATCCACTTCCTTAAGACCGACTTCGATAAGGTAAGAAATGCGACCCCGTCCACCGGAACGAGTACACGCGATGCTGATAGCTGTGCAGTGGGTTGATGAGGATGAGCAAGACGAGGCTGCTGAGGATGACTATGGAAACAACTTCGGTGGCTTCGAGGGCCTCGGCGGCGAGGGCGGTGGTCTTGGAAACATTGACTTCTCTAAGCTCGGCGCAGGCCTTGAAGGAATGGGTGGCGCCGGTCTTGGTGCCGAAGGTGCCGAGGGCGAGTCGGTAAGTTCCATTCATCTCTCAGACAAAGTTGTCAACGCCATACAATTGCAAGGGCTGACCAGATATTCCAGGATGACGAAGAGATGCCCGAGCTTGAGGAGGCTGACGAGACTGCTGGGGAACCGGCTAAGTCCTCTAAGATCCAGGAGGTCTCTTAATTATATCCTTGAAAATATTTGAAGCGGGCTTAATCCATGACATTGGCGACGAATTAAAATAAGAATCAATGAGTCGTATGAGATAATCACAGATACTACGTATTGCGTTCGGATGTGCACGACAAGATGGCATACGAGATTGAGACGTTAGGAGCATGACTATTCAGGGGAAATGTACGCTTTAAGTGTCGGCAGCAAGCTGTAAACTTAACGGCCTCCCACTCTTTCTGTCAGACACAGTACCGAGATAGTGTAAACGAGGCTAATATTCCCATTTTCGTGTATATCATCCAGATAGCTGCTCGGGGTATCGTAACGTGCACAAGTATACAAGATGACATTTCTCTTCATGTCTTGTTTCAAATCGATTCCGCCAGTCTGTATGTGTCAGTCAGTGTTAGGACCTTGGCTACTCTTTGTCCTGCAGAATCCCAGATCAGAGCCGCCTAGGAATATCATAGTGTCCTAGAACATCTCGAACATATGTTTCATTTCATGTCTGCACCCTGCGTAACAAAAGAGACCCAGTAGAAGACTCTGTCAGTCGATTAATCTCTCATGCCGGGTCCTAACATGATAGATATATATATCTACATACAAGCCTAAGCTAACTAACCACCAACCCCATAGCGACATTTCAGATTCACTTGATTCGAACGGACATTCATCCCCCCCATCTTCCATGGGATGTCACTGCAATAGCCTAATGCAGACTCCCCGCCTCATCTCACCTTCCAAAAGAAACTCCAAAGGTGTTTCGAATATGGCAAGCCGCATCGTGACACCACCAACTCATTGTTAGTTTCCAAACCCTTCAGGGAGCTCTGAAACCCTTTATGGCCTCGTCTATATATAAATGATCTTGCTCTTCTGTCCAACTGCCTGACCATACAAACTCAACAGTACTCCAGCCTACTACAGTATTCACAGAATGGCCAGCGAAGGTAGGCATATCACCACTTTCCATATCTATGGGGCATCCGCTAACTCTGAACAATAGATAAGACCTTTCAGCCCCAGGTGCTTTACAGGAACGGAGACCGCGTCGTAACTAGAATCAACGCGGACACGGTAACGAAGGAGGGAAAAGATTTCACTATCTATGAGGCTATGGCGCTCCTATTACTCAATGACTTGGATAATGAATTTCCGGTTCCGAAAGTTCATAGTATCCAGTACGAGGATGGCAGAAAAATCGACATCGAGTACAAGAATGGAAAAACAGCCAATATCGTATTTCTCCACGACTCGTTGGTTATACCCAGCTTCGATGAAAGTGGACGACAAAACACGAAGTCCTTTGAAAACCATGGGATAGTCAAAATAACTATGGACTTTGCGGAGGGCGAAACACTTGACAAGCTATGGTCAAGCTTCGATGAGGAGAAAAAGAAAGTTCTCGCTGCGGACTTGAAGCGCTGTGTTTCTATGTTCCGTGAAATTACAGGTAGTACAAAGATTGGTGCCAGGTTCGAGGGACCTGTGAGGATCAAGGGCGGTTCTGGAATTCTGGAGGGTGGGCCATTCAATTCTGTCGAGGAATTCAACGCTTTTCTGGAAGAACACGGGGAGACTCCGGAAAGGAATGCGTCGCAGAAGATTGTTTTCACCCATGGCGATCTTGTGCCACAAAATATCCTTGTTAATAGCGAGAACAAGGTTACCACTCTTGTAGATTGGGAGTTGGCAGGGCATTATCCCGAGTACTGGGAGTATAGGAGCGCGAAGTGTGATCCTCTGCCGGGTTGGAAAGAATTTCTTAAGAGCATTTTCCCTGACAAAGACGAACAGGGGAATACTAGTTAGACGCTATAGCTGTTGAACTTGATGTCACTACGGGGATGGTAGGGCTTTTTGTCTTCTGCTCATGGACTTTTCTTCTACTCGTCTACTGGTTGGACGGGAAAAGACGCAAATATATATTAAACAATACATAGTACTTCCAGACGCGGGAGGCATTCTATTGTATGCAGTAGCAAAATATAACTAAGATTGATATCTCGAATACTTTTGGTAGGCATTTGCAACGTACATGGGGCAGAGTGGCTATGTTAAAACATGCATAGAATCATCATCTTCCTTTTATTTACAAATCTCCCTGCTAAAAAAATAATAAGAATAAAAATCCCCCATCTTTGATTTTTGTTTGACTTTCACTATACTCTTCTTCCATTAATTGGAAACCATATTATAAGTTGTAACTCGAACTAGGGCTGGCTTGGGAAAACCCTACAAGTCTTGAAAATACGATACTATACTGAACTCTTTGGTCTTAAAGAATTCCTAAAATTGTAAAAGAAATGTTTCTTCTTCGTAAATCTCCACCGGTACAATAGAAGTAGGATTACGCTATCTGGAGTAAGAGACAGGATAAATGACAGTTTAATCCCCCGTGATACTTGTACCTTCGTTCAATAGCTATCTTGGTTAAATATGACTTACTACTATGACTAGATTTTGCTATGAACCGGCGATGATGGGGTAATCTTGAGGTGAGAGGATTTAATCTAGGAGGGCGATTTGTAAGTAGCAGTATAAGGTAGAAGGGCCAGGTCTGAGTATGTATACTGCAGGAGAGAAATGAGTGAAGGGTCTTATAGTATGAAGCCCGAGTTAAACAGGGACTAACAAGAGGTCCAGTACGTATTCATAAATCATAACCATTATTCCCCGTCGCCCAGGATGATCAGGAACTAATTGCTCTTAAAAGCTGAGGGAGATACTGGCTTCTAGTGTACTCCATTACCCGCTGCAATTGTTTAGCCAACTTGGTTGTTGCCTTGTGGCTTCCTGCACGACCAAATGGTCCCCAAATGTGTACTTCAAGTCGATCAGATCCCGCGATTTTCACACTATATATGATGTAAAATTCCCAGTGTTCGCCAATGCTGATACAGCCTACTGCTGGGGGCGGAAGAGCATCTCCACATCCATGATCCCAGGCCCAGGTCATCAATCCTGCCATCCAGACACCAAGTTGCACTTGCGCTTCAATTAGGTTTCCGTCAGAAGCCTTGACTTCGAAACTAGATCCGAGAAATCGTGCTCTGGTACGTGGATGCGCGATGTGGCTAAAACACCGGTCTGGGTATCGAGAAGTCATTCTTTCGTACTCAGTTGACCATTGATCAGTTGGGAAACCGATCACAAGATCAACTTTGCGACTGTAAGCGTCATGTACGGTGTATCGAGGTTGATATTTAGAATCTACGCTTTCAGTTTGGCTGTGTAGGGGGATCCATGGTTAGTGACAGAATAACGACATCGTAGATAGTTTCTTACACGCTCCAACACTCTAGAGGAAGTGTCCCTATTGCACACTGTAGTAGCGGGCGAACAACCCCAATAACCCACGAGCCTTCGCTTCGTAATTGAGTAGCGCACTTACACGACGCGACAGAAATATTATCGATTTCCTGTGTTTCTGGTTCCCATCCATCATTATTGTCCACAGACAAAAACGCCAGCAACTGTCTCGCTGAATTGCTGCCTGGGTCCGCTGACTCATGAAGGTATTTAATTTTCGGTGTCCCTAATGCTAGATTGGATTTGATACGATTCGGGCTAGACGGCCGTTGTCGAGGCCGGCCGCTAGTCTGACCGTGTGGTAACCGAAGGAGAGAGGGTGATACCGTCACAGAGTGAAATCGACTGCGAAGTGATCTCCGTAGCAGTGGTCAATGCCCGACGAAGTCGCTTTTGCGGATCAGAACAGGACATATCTGACGCTGCCTCCATTTCCGTGTGTCGTCGTTTAGCTCTGCCTTCCGGTAGGGGAGAAGTCCCTGGCGGAGTAGGGAGCACCTCGTGAGCGCAATAAGTGGTATGGCCAGCACTAGTATGTTGAGATGCTACGTTATCTGTGGCCACATCCTCAATCCACCTTTTGATCGCATCCTTTTCCATGCTATACATTTTGAAGAGACAAAATGAAATACCTCAGATCCGGATAGTTGGTCTAGTCCATAAGACCTAATGCAATAAGACCTGAATAAATAGGTAGAACTTAATCGCGTTGGATGTGTTGCTCTAGCTACGCCCAGGCGCGGGCTCTGCCAAGTCATAGATCTCTAAAATAAAAGGAGGCACTTCTATTGGGGTCGCCTCACCTGATGACTACATTGCGTAAGTTTTCAATACGCCCTTTCTCGCGCACATTCGATATGTGGTTGTGCACGCGATTGAAAAGGACGGACACTTTCGACGCGTCAGGTAAAGGTGGGCGTCAGGTGATCAGGTACGGTTTATATGATAGGGTTGAAAGGAGGCGGTACATAAATAATTAGTTATATAAAAATTAACTATAGAATAATATAACTCCCCTTTTAGATGATTAATAGATATAATAATTATCCTTTTATCTAGTAACCATCAAAGATACGATATATGATTTTTTTTTTTTTTTAGCTAATTACCTGTATCACTTTTGCGCAGCCCTATCGAATAGCATGCTGTATATATAAATCTGGCGCTCTCAGAAGGGTAGAAGGGGATGGAGACGACTGTGCGATGAGCTCATGAATTTGGTAATATTCTTAGTAAGAAGATCATAATTCGTCTTTAACAGAAATTTCCATTACTCAAAAATATGTTGAATCTAATTTGGTCGGGCCCTGTAAGAACGATGCAGTCCAAGAATTCTTAGTCAGTGCATCTGAACGGTGGCTCTTACAGGGCAAAGGAGCGATGCGGTGCCGCCACAATACGGGAAACCCACACCTCGAAAATGTGGAGGAAGAACATCCTGCAACTCACCGAAAAGAAAGATCCCCTTCACACCACCACGATCGTTTCCCTCTCGTCTTTGTAACCGCGAGAGGTGCTATCCCCCCCATTCATCTTTCTTCCCTTCCTTTTATTTATCCTTTTTGGACATCTGGCCTTGTGGTTTTATAAAAAAGCCTTCGCCCTACCATCCCCCACCAACGGTTTTCGACCCGTCGACTGTGGGAGGTTCGTTTCGATCAACACCACCGCCACCGCTAGACAGGCGCGCGTTATCTATCCTTATCTTTACCAAGGTTTTAGCGTTCTATCGATAGAGAGCATTAGAAAAAGGAAAGAACCGCCATCATGCCTCCCAAGAAGCAGAATAATGAGCCGAAAAAGAAGAAGGCCTCGGTCGAGGACAAGGTTTGTCACCCTCGATCGCGTGATTGGAATCCCGTCGCTAACGATGATTTTTTGAACAGACCTTTGGCATGAAAAACGTAGGTAGCGATCTCCCGATGCCATAAAATCCCTCCCTCCCCATTCAGCACCCCGACGGTCGTCCGAGAGTGAAATCGCCACTGACAGCAAAAATTTCTGATCCTACAGAAAAAAGGAGCCCAGGCCAAGAAACAGATCGAAAATCTAAGAACGCAGGAGAAGTCGAACAAGTCCGCTGATGTGAAGCGCAAAGAGGCCGAGAAGGCCCGTCGTGACGCTGAAAAGAAGGCCGCCGATCTGGCGAAGAAGGAGGCGGCTGAGCTGTTCAAGCCCGTGCAGGTGCAGAAGATTCCCTTCGGTGTGGATCCCAAAACCGTTCTTTGTGTCTTCTTCAAGCAGGGCAATTGTGAGAAGGGAAAGAAGTGCAAATTCAGCCACGATCCGAATGTGGAGCGGAAGGCTGCTAAGAAGGATCTGTACACCGATTCCCGAGACGTGAAGGCCGCGGAAGAGGAGACCAAGAAGAAGGATACAATGGACGACTGGGATGAAGAGAAGCTGCGCACGGTCGTCCTCAGCAAGCACGGAAACCCCAAAACGACGACGGACAAGGTCTGCAAGTTCTTCATTGAGGCAGTCGAGAACCAGAAGTACGGTTGGTTCTGGGTCTGTCCCAATGGAGGTGACACCTGCAAGTATAAGCACAGTTTGCCCCCCGGGTATGTTGCGCCGTTGTCTTTCTCACAGGGTATGATCGATACTGACTGATTTCAACAGATTCGTCCTGAAGACAAAGGAGCAGCGTGCGGCCGAGAAGGCCTTGATGGACAAGTCTCCACTCAACACCCTGACACTGGAAGACTGGCTTGAAAGCGAACGACACAAGCTCACGGGCAACCTGACGCCGGTCACCCCCGAAACGTTCGCCGAGTGGAAGAAGCAGCGCCTTGACAAGAAGCAAGCCGAAGAACAAGCCCGCAAGGCCAAGGAAGCCACAGGACGAACAATGTTTGAGAGCGGCAACTGGCGTGCCGAGGACGAGAGCAGCGATGAGGAGGATGACGACGATACCTTCAACTTGGCTGCCCTCCGCAAGGAGACCGAGAGGCTCCGGGAACAGAAGGAAGAAGAACGGCTGGCGAGACTTCATGGGGTATCGGTACCGATTTCGAACGACGAAACTATTGCCCAGGAGAGTGAAGGCTGAGCCTGTGCGATACCCCCAAGAAACTGCGACTCTTGGGCTTTCGGGCAGCGCCCCCACCCTGGAATCGGTGAACCAGGCCTTGTCCGGGCCCGCAGTGTTGATCTCCTGGATGATAGATACAATGTTGTTTATCTTTGGTCGCTCATCTCTACCGAGTAATCACGTGTATTGGTCTCCTCGACTGAAGGCTGCGGTTAACGTGTAACGTTTCGTGTGTCATCTTTGATCTTGAACTCTGGCCGAGCTAGATTCATGCCCAAAGATTCTAGAAGACAACAGCCGCGTACACAAGATTGAGATAGATCGTGTGGCGTGCATTTCGTGGTGGAGTGAACGACACCATTTGTTATGCCAGATTTTGTACGTAAAAAAGAACGTTCGTTGACATAATGAACTTAGCGTTTTCTTTTCTTTTTGCTTTATGATTTATGCGTTTCCTGGGTGTCAGACTGGCACATTTACCTACGATCATAGACACATTGAAGTGCTTAGAGGTTGTATACAGCAAATTTCCTATGAAAACTAGACATATTTTACAATGAAGTCAGACACGTTCTGCCGACTGATAGCGATCCAAGAGGAGGTCCATGACGGCTTCTACAACGAAGCTTTTTCGCCAACCAACAGCCCGTTGCTCGCCATCAACTTCACGACATCGCCCGCCACTCCCCACGACAACTCAAAGCCTCTCCCGCCGGCCCCATAAGCATGAACCACAAACCGACTATCCCCGACCTTCTCTGTCTCAATCCGCATCCCACCTTCTCTAGCTGGTCTTCTGCCCACAACATCCCGAATCACATCGAACTTCCCTTCACTCTCCGGCGTAAATGGGAACCACTTGGCCGCATTCGCAAGCAATCTCTCCCTCGTCTCCGTCGACGGATTGGGATCATAATTGTGTGGCTGCTTCGTCCCCCCAATAATCGTGCCTCCAGACAACGGCCGCGGGATACAAAAAGACCAAGAGCCGTCCACATTCTGTCTCGTCACAGTCTGGCTGCAAGGATTCCGCACAAGACACGTTTGCCCTGGACTATTGTTAGCCACCACTGCATCACGACCAGTAAACCCAGCTAGTAAAGGAAAGAAGAAGAAGAAAGAGGAGGAGGAAAACAAACCCCGAATAATAAAGGACTTCTCATCCCCAAGTCCCAATCCAGAGCAATTCACCACCGTCTTCACATTGGGAGCCAGATAAAATGCCTCCTTCGGATCCAGAACCGTATATTCCCTGGTGACTCCGCCGCCCAGAACAAACTTCCGTAATAGATGCGCGCAGTACACCGGCGAATTGATCACGAATGTATCATACCGGGCGCCCCACTTCACCCCCGCGGGACATTCGTCCCTCTCTAGGACCCGGAACCCGTCCAGATGACCGTAGCATTCTTGGACGTTCTTCTCGTCGAGATATTCGGCTGGTGGGTTCTCCAGGTGTTCGATCCCTTCTACTGCGGCGACCCCAGAGGAAGGGTCGCTGGATGCGAGGTGTTTGAGGTAGGCGTAGGTTTCTTTGGCTTGGGCCTCTTCGCGAACGGCCTGCGACGTTGAACCGGGAACTGGACGGTAGTGTGCGCCCGCCCAGGGAGAGGCGTAGTTGAGGGATGTGGTGCTGGGGAAGTCGCGGGCGATGAGATAGATGCGCTGATTACGGTTGAGGGTCTCTTGGATGCGGAGGGCGGTTGTCAGGCCAATTACGCCGGCGCTTTTGCTTCGAGGTTAGTTTTGGCGGTTGGTGGTGAGGGTGAGTTGGGGATGACGTACCCGATTACTACGATTGATTCCTTCTCGGGCATTTTGATTTAGGATTTGCTTGGTTGGTTCGTGAGTTGTGTCAGTGTTAATTGAAAGGTGGATGTACATTTAAATGTTTAGATGTACTTTAAATGAATTTAGGGTCTGACCCCGCATGTAGAAATTATGGGGTATTTAACGATGGTTTAATCCAATCTGGATCTTGGAGAAAATGCCGCACTTGAGTCATTTTCCCCTGCTTATCTACATGCGCTCCACTCTGGGTATACCAATGGTATCCAAGTATTATCATTGAAGTCGTATACAGCTTGGCTAGTTACACCTAGTGTCCTCCGTAGCTGTGCTTTGAAACCACACCCCTCCCCCCACGCAGAGAATCCAAGTGAGTCCGCAGCGGTATTGGATTGTTGATGGATTCCTCCGATAAGGAACTTCCGGTATCGCAGTACGGGGCGGGATTTGCAATATGCTGGTCTAACCGTCCCAATCAGATGTGGATTCCGTAGTTGTCATTGAACACGAGATCTTCTATACCCTTGCCCACGCTCACTCAAAGTGGTCAGGCAACCTCTCAATCACGTATTTCGCTCTTGCGACCTTCATAATCGGCACACCGGGAATCTTGCGAATACGGCGAACGAGGTCCTTATCGTTTGTTGCCACGATATAGATTCTGTGTTTGGTGATCTTCGACCCAATTAGACCATGCCATCTCATATTCTCCGAAATCTCAAAAACTCACCCGATCAACTAAACAGTCATCAGCATAGGTACCCGGGTGATCACACCGCACGCGCGCCCATCTCGGGTCCTTAGCCACCCTCAGCGCCAATCGGAACTTATCGCCCAATTTCTCCAATTCCGCAATAGTACAGTCTGTAAACGTCGGGATACACTTCGCATAGAGCCTGTCGACCATCAGCCATCGCCACCACATCGCCCAATGGTAGCATCTCCAACTCACAGATCCATCATGGACTTCAACATGTCTGTTTTCGCGCGGATAGAATGCGAAACAAAGTTGGTATCGACCAGCACGTGGTATGGGGGTCCGAGGGCCGTGTTGGCGGCGAAGAACATGTTCGAAGGAGCTTGGGGAATCGCCCGGACTACCTCGTCGCCTTTGGCCTTGTCTTGCTTCGGGGCGTTATTGTCCTTCTTGGCGCGGTCATCGTGCTTTTTGATGGCCCGTTTAACCTGGTTTCATATCTCGTATTAGCTTTTGTAGGTCTTTTGTCGGTTGATAAGGCGGGTTGGGATTGCGTACCTGGGCGAACTTGCGGGTTTTCTTCGCGACACCCATTTTGAAAGAGGATAATTCACAGAGGTACGGACTGGGGGTATCTAGAGGAGGAAAATGCGATTAAACCAGGTAAATGACAATCATTAAATCGTTAGTAGGCGGCTCGTGGGTTGACGCTGTCGGCTTTTCACTTTCATCGCCGTTGAAAATGTTCGATCGGACCGATGTTTTGCCGGCGTTATCTTATCGGACCGAGTCCCTTAAACGTAAGGCAGCGAGATTACCCCTCAGGTTTCATCACTGAACTCCTCAGGCAGAAATTGGGATATCTAGTAGCTTTAAGTTCTCCCTCCCCAGTGACGTTCAAATCCTGAAGCTTCAAGTTTTAACCTTCTTATTTTTTTTTTTAAGAAAAAATATTATGTATTGGAAACTCCAGAAAATGCTTTAATATGTACACATGACGCCATATGAGGCTTCTAATTGCGAGAAGCAAATAGATATCGAGTATATCTACCCTGTTCGAACTTAAGGCAAAAACACGACAAAATAAAAGTTCTTCAAACGTCACACGATATTGAAATTTGAAACAAATCTAACGAATTGACGGCTTAGCCAACGTCGGACACTGATTACTACTACAGACCAGCTGTTTTGGCCCATGATCGAGGAATATTAGGCCGGCTTGGAGGAGCTCCTTGAGAAGATTGGACAAAAATATGTGATGGATGAGGCATTAATGGGTCAGATTGACCGTGGGTGGTGGAACTGCTAGAGCAGTTATAAGACTATGAACCTGGCTACGATTACTGCGCTTCCTGCATGTACATACGTATCTTACATACCCACATAATGTACTGCATATGTTTAAAAAAGACAGCACTTGTAATAGAGAAGAATTCCCTTTTGACTCTGTGTGAATACAGGTGATTCATTGGTTTGCTGAACATTATCAAACTGAGCTAATATTCTCTCCCCGAGGATGATGCTATACCTTGACATCATCGCATATTATCTTGTAGTATATAAGAAAGCGATTCAAAGATTCACGGGCTGTAGATCATGAGACCAATAAGTTCGCCTCCTCAAGATTCCGCCTTGCGGTCTCAGGCAGCCGCATCCACACCCACAATAAGCCCAATAGTGTAACTGCCGTAAAGAGCCAGAATGTCCCCTCTGGCCGGAGTCCACTATCTAGCAACATGGACGGAACAGCCTGAGATGATATTAGCGATTTAAGACGCGGTTCTGGCACTAAGAAAAAACTGTACCTTAGTCAGGCCATATCGATTGGCGAAATGGAAGCACATGAGTATACTGGACCCTACTGTTCTCACGGATAGAGGGAGAACCTCCGCATTTATGAGGTACTGAATTGAGTTCCATCCCAGGGCCCAGCCCACACCCGTGAGATAGAGACAGACGATTGCAAAGATGGCTGCATCGTGCAGTGCATTTGACTGGACGGGATCGGTCGAAGGTAATGACACAGTTAGATAGATGGCAATATAAAGCATGGCGATAAATTGAATGATGATTCCGGCAATCAAAGGGCGTTTTCGTCCAGTATAATCAATGAGAAATACCGTGCAGACAAGCGATGCGATGAATTTGACGGCGCCTAAAATAGCGGTACGCAGGAGCTTTTGGGACTGGCCGGTCTCCCCGAGAAGTGAGAAGAGCTTCGGGGCATAGGCTGCGTAGTTGTTGGCCATTGCTTATTTCCTCTCTCTCTATCGGGGCTTCAAAATGCTTACTGGTAATGGAGGTGGGACCAGACCACTGGCTGAGGAGCTGAGTGATCCCCAAAAATGCTAACTTGGATCGGTTGGATTTGTCTGTGATCAGTAACTTTAGACTCCTGCCTAAGCGTTGGACACTCGTCCCTGCTGGTGCATCGTCTAATTGATTAAGAATGCATTGGAATTCGTTCTGTATGCGTGGGTCATGTATGGGTACATTCCATAACCGACTTAGGGCTCGGGTACCGTCTGCAAATCGGCCGGCTTTACAGAGATGCCGGGGACTCTCCTCACAGGAAAATGATGAAAGCAGCAGAATGCCAGCAACTATAATCTGAATGGACTGTGGGATTATCCATTGCTTTGAGCTGTTGTTGGAAATGTGCATGGTCGTTCCCCAGCTCGCGAAATACTAGAGTGAGTTAGCCACTATGGTCATCTCCAAGGCGGGGTATGAAAGAATACCAACCCCTATCATGATTCCCATGTACTCAGACGTGGCAAATGTGCAGACCAGAAGTCCGCGGAGCGACGGTACGGCCACCTCGGAGAGATAGATAGGGACAACGACCCCCGCTTGTCCAATCCCTAACCCCATGATGAAACGACCGGCATAGACCTGGCCAATACTCCCTGCAGCCGTAATAACAATAACCACTCCAGCCATCCACATAATACACAGCTGGCGCATTGTCCAGAGCATTCCAACGTGCTCACACATAATGAAAGCCAATAGTGCTCCAGGGATACTTCCGATATGGACCATGGCAGTGATGTTGGAGAGCCGGTTGGCTTTCTCCACAGCACTAAGGTCGGTATCCTCGAGGTGAAATTCATGAATAAAGGACGGCTGGGCAACTGTGGTCGAGATAAGGCCCTCATCCAGCCCTGAATATTGTCAAATAATAATTTTATAGAGAGAATTATTCGTAGCCTACCTCGAGCCATCCCAAGGAGTCCGAAGGAGAAAACTGCGCATAGCAGCTTCACCGTCAATGTTTGAAGAAGGCTGATTTGCTTCATTCTGACAGTGATTGAATAGTTTCATTCTATTTCTGCATTCCCCCTACGTCAAGATTATAAGCCAAGGTAACACCAGACCTTTGAGATTAATTTGCGCAGGATAAGTGGAGCCGAGGGGAGGCCCGCGTCAGCCCTACTATAGGGCTGAGTGGGAATACTGTCAGGGGGGTTAAATGTGATAGGGCAGCCCCTTAGTGTTATTATGTAGCTAGCTAATTTATATGGGTATTATTGGTCCAGCTCATCATTCTCCATGTTCTCCGTCGGCTGCCCTTGCCAAACCAACCAGGCAACAACAATAAAAGCTTTGCACAGAACTGCCGTCCAGAACGCCCCCATCAGTCCAACCGGGCTCTTGGCCCACAGACCCCCTAACATCGTTCCAAATAGGAGGCATACCACTGCCCCGCCACGTCGCCTGTTTTCCACTCCATGTACCATTGACAAGGGGGGTAGCTCTGGGCTGGAGAATAAATCGCAGTAGACACTTGTCAACACTACGCTGGTCAGACCGTTGAACTGCAGTGCACGACTCGTCACGGCTTGACCACTGCTCTGAAAAGCGACCAAAAGTAATGGAACAATCACCTTCCAGGTTAGAGGGGAGTCCCGAGAGGTTTGGTGGGTGGTTACAATCGTAGCAGCCGTCGCTACGCAAAGCATCTGGATGGTAAATGAAAGGCACAGTACCCAGCGCCTGCGAGGAGAGAACCGTCGGTGGAACGAGGAGAAACAGAATGAGCCAACACAAAAGCTGGCGATCGAAGTTAACGCCCTGAGCCAGCGAGTGCTCTCATCGACTCCCATGAGGCCGAGTCCTAGGTAGACGGTGTTGCCGGTCTGCATGCTCACGAAAGAGCCCCAGACAAAGACGGCAGAGCTGTCGAGTAGCCCAGTGATCACATAGCAAAATAGAAGAATAAGATCGCCATGTTTCGGATTAATGTCCGAGGTGAGATGCTTGATAAACCTGTGACGACGACGATATTTCCGTGGTGAAGCAGCAGAATCGGGACCATTTCCCAGTAACCGGTCGGTTTCGCGTGGACTGTGGGAAGCCATTGCAATCCAGATGAATCTTGAGTGGCTCAATTGGCAAGAAGGTACTCCGTATTATTTATTAAATCCCACGCATCCAGTTTTTCTGTATGATTTGCTTCGCGGTGGACCCGATGCAAATTATTAGGAACGCGTCAGGGGACTAAAAAAAATCTCTCCCCAATAAATATGAAACTAAATCAGGCAGCGACAAGTTGAGTCCCCAGGCACTCAATTTAATTCACATGACTCTGCACACCCTAATGTTTACTTCTTCAGAAGTCACGTGTAAAGATATCCTGTTCCGATTGCTTGAATTACAGAACTCGAACTGCATATAGAGGGAGTTTATATTTTTAAATTGATTGGAATATTGGAAGTATAGTATGGAAGGTCTGTAATATTCACCAGTAGAATATATACTTCTAAGTTGAAGTCTCGTTTTATTTAAGGCAATGTTCTAATCGTTGCCGGGCCGAATACTCGCACATTTTGTATAGTAGTTGAACTTTTTCTGGTTTTTCTGGTGACAGGTTACTGTGTATGGTAATTGCGACATAGAAAATGACTCGTGAGCAAGTATATATAATACCGGGTTGGTTGTTTATCTCAAATTCGACTATGAATCATAAACCAATGCATCACCTCTTGTGACCAAGAAGGCCTGTAGACACCTAGTAGCCAACATGAAATTTCTGATGACTATAGAAATGAGACGAGACCTTAAGTTACTGGAGTTTCGGCATTGTATCTGCAGTCAATATCTGTTAAGTATTATATATGGGAATAACCTTGAGTAGCTTGTTGCAGCACCGACACCGATACCAAAATAGTTGTATGTCCATAGCCGTAGTGTCTCTTTATACCTGGAGCTACCTAGTCTTAAAAAATAATGGTGTCCAGATGCCTCCAGTCATTTAGTAGGGTGGAATACCAAATCATAGATTTTGACGGAGGGGCTTCATGGACCTGGGATAAATTCGGGACCGTGGTCTATAAGCTCAAACAGTAAACCATTGAATCCTGAGCGTCGTTGATCCCAATAATAACTGTTGAAGGCAAACAAGCGGTCCACAAAGGTTGGTCGGGTGCGAAGCCGCGTCGAGCTCTGCCAGAGGCCTTCCGGTGAGATGGGGATTTCTAAAAGGGCAAGGAATAGTGGGAACGAGGCATTCTGCAACTTAGCGTCGGTGCCGGCATCCACGAAGAATCGGTTTCTGGCTTCAAGGATATCATTGGCGAGCGCAGCTGCCGTCATGTCCTCAGAGGTCAGTGGATGACGGAGTCGATGGATGAGAAGAAGGCCAGCGGTCCGATACATCGTTGCTTGTGTACGCATCGACAATATCTCTAGCTCGCTGTACGCCTCCAAACAGAGGCTTGAATCTTCAGGGGACCAGGTCCGAATCTGGTACTCAATATTTTCAAGTATCCTTTCCTGCACAGATCCCTCTGCCAGTTGCTGGCTGGCGACACACAGATCATAGAGTATTGGTAGTAGTGATGTACAAAGACCTGCTACCCGGTCAATGATACCTGCACGGTGGAATAGCGGCCGGATCACTGGGACTTCACGATGAAGTAGGCACCATATTGTGTCCCAAAATATGGGTGCAATGGTGATAGGTTCTAGTAGTCGGTTGCGAGCAATATCCGGATACCATGGGAGAGCAAGGGACAAAGAGCATCGAAGAATCGATATTGCTGCTGTGGATGTGACAAGAGCATCGAACGCAGCTAACGCCTGCCCCAGCATGAGAACTGCGAGTGCATCATGGGAATGCGCAATTATCGCGTTTCTGAGTTTCCCTACGGATACAGCACCGCTCCTGACATCGACTTGATCGGCCGTGAGTAAACCAAACCGGGCCCATGAGAGACAGCTACCGAGAGCTGAGAAAATTTCATCCAGGAGATCCGGTGAATGACGGTGACAGTATTCTAGAGCTTGCTGGAAGTCTTTTGCAAATGTGGACCCAAACATATAAATATCATTCAGAAGATAGAAGTTCTCAACCTCCAGGTGTAAGGGATAGCCTAAATGGGTGGAGTCTGAAGGAGATCGTTGGCTTGTATCCTCGACTGAGGTGGAATCGGTAACAATCTGGGGTTCCCCCAGACCCTCCTCTGGGCTCCCCTCTATCACGACATAGTCCCACACGGCGAGTGATCCCTTCGCTACCCCAGGAAGCCCTTGTTTCGGAGGGCGCCCTGCACGTAGTTGTTGCCGCGAGACGGTGCAGGTGACGGATGATTTCTCACATCGGACGCATACAGAGGAAGCTGGGCGCATCAGGCATCTTTTCTTTCTACTATAGCATTGATCGCAAGCCCTTTTCTGCATCATGGGCATCCGTATTTATCATAGAACTAGGCGCTGAGAGACCAGGGTGGAGTGAGGTGAGTCTACGGACCCCGACTAAGGGGCCGATTTGCCGAGGCCTTCCGCAACCAAAAGAATACATTTAGACGTTGGGATGCTTGGCAGTACCCACTCTTCCTCATTCTAAGGATATGAATGGCCTTAGAATTTTAGAGTATGGGTCTATTGAGTGGCAAAGATGATTATCCCCGCAGGCGGAGGGTTTTATCGGTTTATGGGATAGCGTATTGCGGGGACAGCCAATAAAATCAGACATTAATGCACTTGCCCTACTCTCGAGTTTCTCTACAATATGAACAATCCTTCAGTCCAATTAGGTCATGGCCCGCTGTTGACCTTCCGAACCTTGCAACTCCTGTTCCAGGCGTCGCAATCTGACAAAGTTTTGCGAAGAATGATCTCGCAAGCGTTCCTGGATCCAGTTCGGAAGCCCACGGATCATGGCAGTGAAGCCGTGAGACGACGGGACAACGACCTGACCGCCATTTCCGCTTATGAGTTGCTTCACCACGGCTTGAGAGACCTTGTCAGGTGTCATAATAGGCTGTCGGAATTGTGACCTGTCCTGGGCGATTGCATTGATCATGGGCGTCTGAACCCACAGCGGGTGGATGATACTAGCAATTGGTCCATGTTAGCGGCTGCCTGTTCGTGATGCGATATATACGTGAGAACCCACCTTGTGCGCACCCTTTTTGAGCCATACCAGTGTTTGATCTCCTGGGTCAAACTTTCGTGGAATGCAAGTGCCCCAGCTTTTGAGCAACTGTAGTCGGCCATCTCTCCCAAGGCGACAAAGCTGGCTAAGCTAGCAATGCTCACAATATGGCCATGATCATTTTTGATCATACTAGGCAAGAACTCCTTCACAGTCCAGAAATGGGATAGAGCATTGACCTCAACGGTCAGGCGAATCTTGTCTTCCGGTTCGTCCAGGATGGTACCCCCAAAACCAACTCCGGCATTATTGATCAGAATTGTCGGGTGGCCATGATCCCTTCGCACGTTCGTAGCAGCCTCTTTAATTGCGGCAGAAGATGTAAGATCAACCTTGTAGAAAAACACATTCGATGCTGCACCGTATGTTAGCGAATACCCAATGAGAGCCATACTTGGCGATGACTTACGCAAAGGGAACTTGGGCTCCTGAATATCAAAAATGATAGTCTTCACATTCAGCCTGGACAGATCTTGCATTATTTGCTTCCCAATCCCGCTGCTTCCTCCTGTGAGGAGTACCAACTCCGTGGACGCGTTCCAAGGACGCACAGAGACCCAGTTGTTCTGTGCACGTTGGGATAGATATCTGTTGACACCCCTCAGCAACTGAATAGCTGCTATGAATGTGATAGCCTTGCGCACAAATGGACGGGACAGGTAGTCCCGAATATTTGGTGGTAATTGGGAAAAGAGAGATTGGGCCTTGTCCAGGCAAACCTGGAACAGATGGTTGGCAGAGGTATTCATGATTTGATAGGCCATGGTGCTGTTCCTTTGGGATGAAGCTACGGTGACGATGACGGTCACTGTTGGTCTTTTTATAGCTCTGGAATCACGCGCTACTTCGGGCATGGGATAACTCTTCGCAAGCTTTCCCTTATTTATAAATACTAGCAAAGTTGAGTCCCCGCGTTTCGCTTGTGGCAGTGGAGCCCAGGCGGAAGGTTTTTACCGCTCTGGGCAACCAGAGAGGCCATCATGGGACCTTCCCGATGCCAATAAACTAGAAAAGGAATGAGGGGAATGAAAGTTATTTGTCCGATATGGACTCAACCGAAGATCTTGTAATCGACCTCGGGATAGAAAATAGGTGACGCAAATGGAGGCACACCATTAGTATATCGGATCCACATGGCCGCAGTCCCTTGCTGTTCCGCGTCTCTCGATGTATATATAGCCCTTCCTCACCATATGAAAATTAACCATCTTGCAGTTTCGTTTCACCTACATCCTATCTTCAATGTCTTCAATGGCTTCAATGTCTTCAAGTTCGTTTGACGTTCTCATTGTCGGGGCAGGGATATCAGGTATCAACGCTGCCTATCGTCTCCAGACCGAGTTTCCGAACTATCGCTTCGCTATCCTAGAAGCCCGAAATAGCATCGGGGGTACATGGGATCTTTTTCGCTATCCTGGCATTCGGTCAGACTCTGATCTATACACTTTTGGCTTCAAGTGGTTTCCATGGAATCAATCCAACCCCATCGCAGAGGGTGGAGATATCTTGAGGTACCTCGATGATGCAGCTACCACACATGGCATCAAGCAGCATATCCGCTTCAACCACCGGGTGAATGCAGCCAAATGGGACGGTCATGAGTGGAACCTTGAAGTTGAAAGCGAGAACGCTTCAGAAGAACTAAGCGCTCGCTTTGTCATATTTGCAACCGGATACTACGATTACCACAACCCGTTGGACGCAGCTATTCCGGGGTTGCAGAATTTCAAAGGCGAGGTGATTCACCCTCAATTTTGGCCCGATAAATTTGATGCCCTGGGGAAAAGGGTTGTAGTCATTGGCAGTGGTGCTACCGCAGTGACACTCATACCGTCACTCGCGGAGGATTCGGAATCAGTGACAATGCTGCAGCGCAGCCCTACGTATCTTGCCTCCATCCCTAACACTCGTCTCAATCCCACCTGGGCCAGACTTTTGCCAAAGGCAGTACTATACTATCTACGTCGACTGTGGTATCTGACAGTTCCCCAAATGTTCTATCGCTTTTGTCATACTTTCCCAAACGCCGCGAGATCAAGGCTTCAGGATGGCATGAAGGCGCAATTGCCCCTGGGTGTCTCTTTCGACCCCCATTTCAAGCCTCGTTACAACCCCTGGGAACAAAGACTATGTGCCTGCCCTGATGGAGACTTCTTTAGGGCCTTGAATTCCACAAAAGCGAAGGTTGTGACTGGAGTGATTCAGACAGTTGATGGAAGCGGGATCCAGTTGACATCTGGGAGACGACTGGACGCTGATATCATTATCACAGCGACTGGCTTAAGAATGAAATTCTTCGGCGGCATTCCCATTTACATCAATGGAGAGAGACTAGACACTTCCGATAAGTACACGTGGAATGGACTTATGCTGCAGGATCTCCCGAATGCCGCCCTGGTGTTGGGTTTCGTGAATGCCTCGTGGACGCTTGGTGCAGATATTGCCATGCAGCTCACTAGTAGGATCCTGAAGCACATGGAAAGCAATGGTTTTTCAACTGCTATTCCTACTCTTGAGAATCAACACCCGCTGACCAACAAGGCTGTGATGAATCTCAATTCCAACTATATTAAGCGAGCAGCAAAGGAGCTGCCAAAGGCGTCAGACGAGCGGCCATGGGTGTCGCGTACCGGTTACTTTTCCGACTTATACTTTGCAACATTTGGAGATATCAGAAAGGGTCTTGTTTTCTCCTAGTTATAAATCTTTTATCTTCACCCGAGAACGGAAGAGGGCTGCACCCCTCATGTATCCCGGATATTGCTCGTTCTATGAAGCTCTTTCCCGTATGATCATTTCTGTTTCTTCATCAATTCGTGTACATTAAGCGCTCCGGAATAATGCATTGCATATAACTTTATTCAAGATTCTAGTATATATGACAAGTTGTACACAGATATTGGGTCTCGTATATGTAGTAAAAACATGACCGTGTCGTCTAGGGTATATAGCTAGCGGCCGTTGGCTGACTCGTTTTCCGGCCCCTTGCCTCGAATGGTACTGATGATGTCTCAATGTGCTTCATTGCTTGAATCTATCCCGGCGATAATTCCCCTCGCCTCGGCAACTATAAGCTTCAGTTCAAGGGCACATTGTCCTAGGCCAGGGCAATGTTGTGGCCTGTCTAGCTTACTCCGGGACTCGCTCTTGCATGAATATACTCGGATAGCCATTGCTACTAGGCTGGCTACCCAATAGCCATTAGAGCTAGAAAGGTATAAAGAATCTTGAGACGTTCCCAACTCTCTTATGGGGTTTAACTGGGAGTTCAGTGCACTGTTCGCGGCTCTCAAACAACCACAAATTCCGCACGTGGGGCTCTCGGTACGATATTGAAGAGGAAGATGGAGTCAAGGCTTACTATACATACTTGCTCCAGGTACTCATGATTCTTGATTGTGTTCTCTCTGGGTCATTTAGTGAATTTATCTTCTTTCCACACTAATCAAGACGTTGTCTTCCATATGTCAAGACAGCTTTTCGGTCCCGTCTGATAGACTATAGTTCTTCTCCATTATAGGCTGTGTTTATTAAAGTAGTCTGATATATCGACCATTTTCTAACCAATTTATCTTCTGCTGAGCCTTTGTTATTTCTGAACGTCTCACAATTTTCATGAGACATACACGGCGAATATAAGTCATCCAAGGCGTGCAACGAGTTCCTGGGTGCAACTATGGTTCCACGACAACCATTGTGTGCGTATAATTCTATAATTTGGATTCTCAAGGTTCCTAGGCAAAGACAAGCTGATTTACAGTCTGGATTCCCGCCTATCACACAGCAGCCATTACGGTAGACATGCCTTGTTTGGAAGTGAGGCTATCTGTGATTGACTTTGCATAGCGTGTAGACTCTCGAATTAGGCAATCCGGGGAAGTTCCACCCTCCAAGCAAACTACATCACTGGCATACCCGGTTTATAGACTTTCCACGTACTTTTGCAATGTAATCGCGAACGTGCTCTGACATGATATGCACTTGAGATGGCGGTCGGGGTCCAGACCCCTGTTGCTCGGATGGAGCTTCGCAAGACTCAATTTATTAGGGTTGTTGCTAGGGTCCCACTATTCCGTGTTCGTGAAAGTGATCAATTTGACTTCCATCGGAAGGTGCAACTTGGAAGGTAGAAAGAAGTACCAAAAGCTCCAATGGTTCGTCTGGGTACCTCAATGGTGGAGGATACAAATTGTCAATTTTGCGTGTGCCATATCATATTGCACAATGATCCCCCACCGTCTACATAGCCTTGCGTATTGAAATTGTGATTATTATTAGTAGGGGCAAAATGAAAAAGCGTCCCGTCATCCAGTGCCGTTTGTTGGTCACATCACATTGCATCCGAGATCAGATCACCTTGAGGGGTAACTATCCTGCATGCCTCAAACCGGCATTGGCCCATTATTTCCTCGGTTCTTTGACTCCGCATTTGTTTTTAGTATTACTGTTATTTTTATTTTTTTTTCTTTTCGTCATTTTGTGTTGCTATTGCTACCATTGTTGGGGTTATATGGTCAGGGTACGGCAGCAGCCCGTTAAAACTAGGGCATGTACGTCCTACATGGTCGGCTTTAATGCCTAGTTGTATCACAGGCGCCGTGAGGGTGTATCGGCAGATAAGGCCTCCCTAGTTTGGGCGCCGAATTAATGTCTAGAGAATTCGCCATGTTTAAATTAAGATGCCACCGGTTGTTTTGAAACTGACCCGAAGTGTCAGTCATTGTGTCAGGATGCAGCAAGTCCAACCAATCAACCACACCACAAGCATCACCGTCACTGATCTCCCTTTTTTTGGGCTTTCCTGTTTTGGGTTTCTCTTGTTCCCACCCAGGATCCTATAAGACCGAGAAGGTGTACTTCTCCGATACTTCCACGAGGCTCTGTGTCGAATATCATGCCCATGTATGGAGGTCGTATATGATGAGAGTGGAGATAGGGATGGGTTTTAACCGCTATGATTTGGTGATTCGGCGATTGTCTGTGAGAAGAGATAAATGAGCGCCGGTCCCACCAATCCTTCAAGAGAAATCACGATATCTCCTGGCAATAGGCAACAATCCAGTGAGGAGGGCGTATACAAGATTTACGCGCCGAGGGGGTCACTTGAGGTGGAGCTGGGGACGGTGATTGGTGTTCCGAGGTGATGAGGGCTGCAGTGTGAAGAAACGCCTGCCTGCAGGCTGGGGGCCAATCAGGAGGGCTAGATCACCTGGGATCACCTGGGATCACCTTACTTTGCCGCTCAGGCCAAATCCTACCAGTTCTACTCCTAACTTAACTAGTACCCGTGCTTCCTTTCCTTCCACTCCCCCCCCGCCCCGCTTTCTGTCCCATACTGTCAACCACTACCACTAACTACTACTACTGCTTAGTATCTACTAGTAACTCAACCCACTTTGGTACCACTTCACGAAACGGTTAGCACCAACTCTCATGCAGTTGCCTTTGATCTATCTATTAATATGATTCATACTAACGATGGACACCAAGTGGTACCGCTAACGCTCTTAGTCTGACTATATATCCCGCCCAGTACATTCCTGGTGCCGTCAATTGGCCATACCCTCGCTGCCGTCTCAATTAGCCCCAAACCTTGCGCGGTCTCCCTGGACTCGGATCATGCGGTGGGATTGGACTTGATCGTGATCACCGACCGGTGCTTTGATGAGATACTAATCCACCTAGTTTCGATCCGGTGGAAATTATACCCAGAGCTTCCAGCCATGTATGGAAAGATGGACCTCCCCAAGCGTCAGCCAATGTGAATATCAGGTTGCGTCCCTGCACGTTCATTGGTGCGCGTGCGGCCGAGCCATCGATGGGTCCTATCGGTTGTCTCCTACTAATCAGATCCCTGAACGGTTCCCCCTTGCTCGGTGGATGGCATCCTGGTCACTGGAAGCGCCCGTCAACCCACCTTGGCGCGAGCTCCAATTGCTTGACGGTTGGAGATTTTGATCGTCTGTTGCAATCATCTTACAAGACCTCTCAGACTTTTAAAGTCTGTGGGTGGTCTGCACGGGATGCGATCGCCATGAAGTCGATAGAGGCTGGCGCTATCAGGAGGAATCACAGGAGCTTGGTAAATGTGCATCTTGGAAGTAATATCTGTTTCGAGGAATTAATATTCTCCCACCCCCCTGTCCTTCTGATTATCTCCTTATTCATATCCCCCTCCCCGCCTTTGCTTTAGTTCTTTTCTTGATCCTTCCCCTCCCTCCCATATGCCACCAACGTGGATTTCTGGTTAGCGCGAGGGTTCCATAGTCAATCTGCTGCATCTCCGTTGATTCTTTCACCTGCATATCCGTGCATTCGCTTATTGCACCAATTCAGAAAATTCTCTGAATACCGTATCGTATCCAGATTCTTAATTTCGCAACCCCCGCCTCCGTCATCGCTGACCGCTGCTCGGGTCCTCTCGGGCCTTCCGGCTTCTTTTACACCCTCCTGTCCCTGCTCCGCTTATGTCTTCAGTCGGACGCTTGTTAATGCCCTGGTGGACTTTGTGTTGTCCTCCCTATAGGTCCTTCTAGCTGTGAAGACAGTTATCACCAAAATTACTGCGAACAAGCGACTTGGTAATTGTGCTCTTCAAGCCAGTGCCATTCCGGCTCGGGTGGGATTTAATCGGAAAGCGATCGGAAAGCAGGATCCTGAACCAATTGAGTGAACGCACCTTCGAGATCAAATCAACTTGGTGCCGGTGCAACCGGAAGCATGGTCGAATTGTCATGGAGCGCAGCCACAGTTTCGGATTCACGGCCCACAAAGATGAAGACATTAGCGCCGCCGATTACGTCGGAAGCTCCAACGCCTGAGTCGTCTTTTGTGCCCTGCGCCTCGACAGCCTCCCTTTTCCTGTTTGCCGAAGGCTCAGTTATTGTATGTCTCCATCACGATACCTTGGCTGTCGAGCGACGCTTCGAAAGCCATACCGATGAAATTGGATTTATATCGGTAGACAACGTCAGTGAGCGCGGTGCAGGAAGACTAGTCGTAAGCTATGATGTTAGTCAGACGGCAATTGTCTGGGATCTGTTCACAGGCTCGGTGATCGCAAGGTTCGCGTCCTTTGACCAGCTCAAGGTGGCCGCTTGGATGCGCAATGGAAATGTGGCGTTCGGTAGATCTACCTTATCTCTGTGAGATCTTCTTTCCGAGGCTGATGTGGTTGTAGGAAACATTAAAGGTGACGTGATCTTGTTTGAGCCATCAACATCGGAGCATATCTCTTGTCGGACGATCTTTGACCCCATCACGGCTTTGGCACCGTCATCAGACTGTCGAACCTATGCCATTGGGTATGCACTTATTCTTAACCCTATCTAGTTCAAATATTGCAAAGTGAAATCTATCCCATACTGACACGAGCTCCAGATATCATAATGGATCAATTCTGATAGCCACTCTTCACCCTACGTTTACTATCTTGCATACAATGAGCACCTCCCGCGGACCGTCCCGGATTGTTTCGCTGGCATGGCATGCATCATCGTCAAAACAAAAGTCGGATATGCTTGCCACCCTTTCTGCAAATGGTGATCTGAGGGTGTGGAGCGTGGCTAAGCCCGCTGGTAAAGATGCGCCGCGGGTAATCCGGGTTCTCAAGAGATCGGACACATCTTCATCCACCGAGCCTAAGTGGATGGCCTGGTCCAAAAATGGCAGAATCGTGCAGTACCTGGAAGGGTAAGATAACGCCACAACTATGATGCTGCCCATTCTGCGGGGACAGTCACTGACAACTGCTTCTAGGGAGACATGGGCCTGGGATGTCCGAACCAAGCACATCACTTCGGAACCAGTTCCAACAATTGATAATCCTCGTGGATTCGCTAATTATGGACCAACAGCCACATTATTTACACTGGGCCCTCACCACACCATACAGCAGTATGACCTTGAGAACCCGGGATTAGTTGCGAATGTACAACATCCTCCCGGCGGGGCCTTGCCGACATCAGAGGAGGCCAGAGCCTGTGGCGTGTCAACACGTTTGCTCCAAGATCCACCAGAGATGAAGGAATCCGGTGCTATGTACGGCACAAGACGAGCCCCGTTTGATCCGAGCGGAATCGAGGCCGTACGTCAGCAGCGTGCTGAGCTAACTAGCCCAGTCTCCTCGCGCAGTCATGCAAATACCGTGAGCTCAAAAGCATCTTCAGGAAAGTACGGGGTTGTTCCATTTTCATCCCCAAGTAGATCGGGCCACACTGCTACATCCTTTTCCCTTACTTCTACCAGTGGCAGAGAGACCCCCCAGGCCTCTGGCGCATCTTACGCATATGCTTCTTCCGTATCCATGTCATCTGTGAAAAGCTCCCGTGCTGGCTCCCGTTTGCGAAACGAGATCCACCCCAGCCCAACAGATAAACCCATGGATTTGTTTCCTTTCACGCGCGAACGACTCAACGATGTGCCATATAGCCGCCAACAACCCCTGGACGAGTCACATCTGACGCCAGACGACCTTCGTCGTCAAATGCTGAGGGTGGTCTTTGGCTGGGATAATGATATTGATGGATTAATCGACGATGAGCGTATGAATTGTGTTCCCCGTCCAAATATCCACACTAACTCCTGTCTCAGTCAGCCGCCACTCACCAGGTTCTCAAAGCGCCATTCTACTTGCCCAGTGGCTAGGAGAGTCTGACACAGACCGAATGGTCTCTATGCTTAGTGCAGGTTCAGCTTCGACGGCGGACTGGATGCTTCTTGCTTTTAGCCAAATGAGCGGAGAATCACAAGCGAACAAAGTTGGACAGGCCTTCGTTCAAAAACTTCTGGAAATCGGCGACGTGCATACTGCAGCTACGATTCTTTTAGGACTCGGCGACAAGAATGATGCTATTGAAGTTTACGTCTCTCAGAGCTATTATATGGAAGCTATCCTGATGGCCTGTCTAGTGACACCAACAGATTGGCAGCGTCAATCATACCTTGTTCGCCGCTGGGGAGAACATGTCGTTTCACACTCGCAACAGCAGTTAGCAATCCGGTGCTTTATGTGTTCTGGTGTGGAGCCTTCAGAGCCTTGGACTTCCCCAGCTGCACAACAGGCTGCCTCTTTTGCCGAGATGATGTCGAAGTCACCCGTGACTTCCCCAGAACCTTCATACCATCATCCATCGGATCTTCTATCACCAAACTCGCAAACAAAACCTTCCAATACCCGACAGGCTAAGACTCCAGCGCTGAAGCTGATCACGTCCTTTGATTCACAGCCAAGTCAAAAGTTCCGGTTCCCCGGCTTAAAGTCCGACGATAGGACACCTACAAATGCGCCTGGAATTACGCCCATCGCTGAATCTGCTGTTGCCGACTCAGCGTTGTCCCCTGGAGGCTTTGGGTCCTACAAGTTGAATAATATCCAGAGTCTCAATAACGCGATGAACTCCCGCACAGGTACCCCTGGCTTTAGCAGAGGGCGCTTGCCCTCCATTGGGGAAACTCCAGTTGACGTACAGCCACCAACATTCCCTTTTAATGGGTCCAAGAAGCTTGTTGATTATGGGTCAACCTCAGAAAATGATGATCAAGAGGATCAGGCGAGTAACGAGAAAGAACCGCAAATTGGCCTGCTGCCTTCTGCTACATACGATCCTGACGACGTGTCCAAACCTAGTCCGCAAACCGCAGTTCAAGCAAGTGCAGACAGGTTTGCAGGCATTAAAGGGATGCCGTCTCCAGCAGCCGGGCTTTTTGAAGCTCTGAAAGAGCGCTCTGATAGTCGCAATGGATCTAGGGATAGAAAGCCCGATGGGCTGCAGCTTCATCTACACTCTGCTCAATATCCTGGTACTGATTCAAACGATCAATGGGATAATAGTAATTTTAGAAGCCCAGCATCGACTTTGAACAGCTTCAGTTCTGCAAAGAGCCCAAGTGTTAGTGGGCGCAGCATTGAGCAATATATCAGCAGCCTTGAAGAAGCGAATTATCACTCGAAGCACCACAACCATCGTTCCAATGGCGTGGGACAGCGGACTACAGACGACACGACCAGCCAAGCTTCAGAGAGAAGGCACCATTCTAGGAGCACATCTCAGAAGGCACGTGGACGACATGATAAGAGGTATATCCCGCCTGCCAAGCGGTCTCCTTCTTCGCCGGTCCCAATGTCCCCCGAAGAGGTAGCCCATTACCACACCACTCAGGAGCATCACGACGATGCTCCTCGGATGAAACACCGTTCGAAGACACGCAGTGCAAGCAGGGTTAGGAAGCCACGTTCCCGGAACTCATCGGAACGCCGGAACAACCGTTCATCTAGTCGCCATACAGCTAATCGGGTCGGCACCGAAAAGCTTGACCGCGGTCGCAGTGCTGACAGAAATGGCGGTTACGACAGATCTCCTTCGCCCCCATTACCCTCTTCTACTACAGATGATGCGTTTAGGCTAGTGGCCAGCGATAGGGAACGGAGATCTCAGCAGCGGAGTAGCAGCCGACGTCCGGACAAAGGGAAGGCAGACCCAAGGGCGAGATCCCGGAGTCGCCATGATCCCGAGCTCAAGATGGACACAGAGCATGAACAGTATGGCAGGGGTACAAATGCACGAGGTCTTTTAGTCGAGATAGTACCTCAAAACGACCAAGATATGTCAACTGAGGAAACCCGAGCCATTCACTCTGCCACTGTGCCTCCCGCCGTACCCCAAATTGGGCCATCCGAACACAGGAGAAAGGAGCTGGCAGCGGCGGAACTAGAAGCACGACGACTCTCACTGGCGCGGAACCCATCCGCGCCCAACATCCCCTTTCCAGGAGAACTGCAATATAGTCGCAACGTTCCAGAAAGCCCACCATTTTCCGTTAATTCTTTTGGACCACGCACACCACGTCGGCGGAGGGCTTCATCAAGTAAAGCATCTCCTGAGCACCGAAGTAGCTCGGACTCTAACTCATCACAATCTGGGCCGTCTGGATTGGCCACAACTCCCAGGGCCATGCGGCACCCAAAGTATAACCAGGAGACTGCTCCATCTGTTCCAAACGTTCCGGACAGCATGATTCTATTGAGTGATGCCAGGTATCAGGCGGATGCTGAGAGAATTGGTCGCTCAATGTCCGTGCCCGTGCCCGAAGTAAACCAATCTGGAACAGTGCCATCCGACCTTCCAATGCACCCACGATTTAATCCGCGTCTTCCAAGAAGCCGCTCAACAAGCAGAACCCGCAACATGGGTCATCGCCGAGATAGCTCGAAGGAACAAGGTGGGTACAGCTATGGAGGCTCTCCAGTGGATATCAGCATCGACGAGGGAATCGAAAACGCGATGGAACTTAAGCATTATGAAATTCCTCCGATGTTACCAGAACTGCAGCACTTGAATGCTCTCCCACCCCCACCTCCACCTGCCCCTGTGATGGAATGTGCATCTCCGCGTGAGTCTTCAGGGACGATAGACATCGCTATTGACAACGAGGACATGGGGAAACTTCTACCCCGCGCTATGACGGCTGGACCTGCTGTGAGCATGGAGATACAACCGACTTTAGATCGCCGCCGTATGTCCTTTGAGCACCGACGCGGCAAAAGCGTTAACGAAAGCTTTTCTAGTAAGATCCGCAACCTGGCACGTATGGGTAGTGTTAATCGGGCACCCGATAGTTGGGCTGAAGCGCATTTTCCGTATGAAAGCATACCAATCGCCGACGGCCGCATCTAGGCCATTTTGATGCCGTCCGCCGGTCTTCGCTTTGTCTGCATTCTTTTCGTTTTCTTTTTGCCTCATTGTTTCTCCCGTCCATGTCCTTTCTGTTTTGTTACTTGGTTTCCAAGTTTCTAGACGTGGTCTGCTTCTTAGACCTTATGACTAACGACATTTTCTTTTTATCCTCTGTTACGCCCTGCTATGACTCACTTAAGGGCATTATACGGTTGCTGCATGTATACCCTTCCTGACATTATGACAAATTGTTTCCCCCTGAGTAACACACGGTGAACTTCTGTGTACTTTTCTAGTACTTTTGCTTATTCCCGCGTATTCTTCCTCTTATTCAGATCGGGTCCGCAAGGACAAGGAAAAGTTTCTTCGTATCTGGGAGTGAGGCGGTTCCCGTTGCTATATCATGTCATACACGGGTTTCCAATCACTCTCACAATGCTTTGATTTCCTTGGTTGTCTACCACGATTGGTCATAATCGCGCTAGATGATAATATGATGTTCATGAATAATGCAAACATATGATACTATATGCGTTTAATATACATTGACAAGACCACAACCCACACTTTGAACTCACTGCATCGTAGAATCAAGGATGGTTAGTATAATACACTGTGGCAGTCTACTAGGAGGGGATCAATCCCACTTTCCCCAACCTCTGCGTCCCTCACGCGCTGATTCTTGACCCATATGTCTTTCGGCATCTATTAACCGTTCAAACTCTGCACGAGCTTGCTCCCTCTCCCGTTGTTTGTCACTCTCTGACAATGGTGAACTCCATGAGTCCGACTGTGACTGCTGGTTGGATGCATCCTGATGACTGGGTTGAGTAGGTGCAGATGTATTTTGTTGTCGAATCCGGTCCCAGGCGCTCCCCTGTGAGTAACCTGCCTGCGCCCCTTTATCCGTTCTATACTCCGGCGCCGTGGGACTAGCATCATCGTCATCGAAGAAGTTTCCTCCACGGCTTTGATCCGCACCCCATCTTCCACCAGCCCCAACAGGTTCGAGCACCGGACGATGATCAGGAACCGATACCCCCGCAGACTGGACATCACCACCAGAATACTCTGAGGCATGATCACCACCCTGATCCATTTCAACAACCCCCTGCTGCTCACCCACTGATCTCCGCCCCCTAGACTCCATCTGCCTTTTCCTCACCTCCTCAGGATTTTGCTTTCTCAAATCCGCCACAAACTCCTTCAGGCGCGAATCGCCCATCGTATTCTTCGTCTCATTATAAACCGCGTAAACACTGGACAACGTCGCACCCGCCACGCTCCAAAACAACAACTTGAAGCCTGTCACAAAGACTGCCCGCCGAGCCACCGTGGGCTCAGCAGCCACAAACCGCTTCGCGGCCTCCACAATCTCCCCTGGAGACGGCATCTTTCCCTCCGGCCCCGCCTTAGGGAAATAAGCCGGATACAACTCCGACTTCTTCGCCTGCGTCCACAACAACGCCGATCCGCCGAAGAATCCCAAGGGCGCACCAACCCGCTCCTGGTATAAACTGCGACTGCTATGTGTCACCATCGCATCTAGTTCGTCTTGTGTGGGGAGACGTTGAATTAGAACACGCGCATTTTCAACTCGGCGGAGTACATTGGCCGTTACTTTTCGGTCATAGTTCCATCGCCCGAAGAATCCAAAGTATAGAGTGAATGGGTCCGGGTTGGCAATTAGGTCGCGTTTGATGTAGAGGGAGTGGTATTGGTATTTTGTGTTGGAAGTGGTGTCGCTTTCGTTGGTTGGCTCGGCGCCCGATGGCGGGATGGGGTCTGTTTGAGGGTTTTCTAGGACCATCTTATTTTTTTTTGCAGTTTTTCTTGAGAAGGAAGATAGGATTTGCGTTGCGGGTAGGGGAGGAGAGCTTTGCAATTGAGAGTGTTGTAGGGATGGAATTGGGGGTTGTGTGATGCGGTGACGTTATGGCTGTTATGCCGATGAGTCAGCTGGGCTATTATGCCGTTATGCAAGAATATGCATTCCTTCTATATACTAAAAGTAGATACCATCCATTTATATATTAGCTACCTCTGACAACTTTCAGCTAGCTTTTCGGTCTGCTGCTGCTCCTGCTACTGTCACCAAGAGTTATTTATGCCTATATAGCTTCCGAGAGTTGCCCTCGGCTCCGCATTGAATTCTGAACTACTTCTCTCGCTATTTCCAGATGCCTAAAGAACGATGCAATGTGCACTAGACTCTGTTCAATAGAACCCATAACATCGCCTTTGATCTTATGTAGGTCATTCTCACCAGAATCCAGACAGTGTTTTCGAGAGGAATAAAATTGTAAAATGCTATTCTATGCAAGCATACGGATTCAATAATAAATCCTCAAGCCGTTACAGCTCCTGCCTTTCTGTGCTTCCCACTATGATAGACCTCAAAGCCCCCCCTTCTTACCACCTATCTCCTGGCGTTCTTAATGGATTGAAGCCCACTTTAAATCTGATCGAAAGACAGATTCTTCACACGATAATACGTATCTAATTATTTGGTCAGTTGATTTCATAATTTATAAACAGCCACAGCACGAACAACACTAACCCTTAGAAGGACCGGGAGATCCGGAGGATCCCTCCATCTGCAAATTGATAATCCTACAGCATATTAGTCTTAGGAAATTGTACAGGACATTCCCATGCCCCCTCCCCCTGTAGCATTCATGTACTCACAGATATAAAGGCTTCCCAACATAGCCAGCCCCGTACTGAGTGGTAACCTCCACGTCATCGAGGAAGTACTTGACCCAGATATCGGCGTCGTTCTCGGCGCGGATCTCAGTCTTGATCTTGTGGAACTTACCCGGAGACGGGTAGTTCGTGTTGTGGTTCATGAGTTCGGAGGAGCTCTGCAATATTGTTATTAGTTGGGCTGATTGAGGGATATCAAATCAGAGAAGTAAGCCCACATTGAAGACATTGAAGGTGATTTGACCCGTTCCTATCCAAAATATCAGCCAAAATGGTGACTTGAAGAGCGTAAAATGAAAAACGAACCTTTCCACTCGGCCATATCGATCTCCGGCGGCCAGGTTCTAGCACTATTCAGCCAAAACGCAGGCCAAGTTCCCTTCTCAGTAGTCGCCTGGAACTCGGCCACGATGTCAAAGCCGGAGCCGGCTTCAACGGTGAACGTGTTCTTGGAATGCACTGCCCCCGAGAGATAGTTAATCTTCTGGCCGCCAGTGGTCGGAGGCTGGCCTTTGGTCGGCTTGGCGACGAGAGTCAGCGTGCTGGACTCGATGGAGATGTAATTATGGTCGGTAGAGCTGCCGACCATGCGGGCTGCGCCATTGTGGTCACTACCCCATGGGTAGAGGTAGGAGAAGTACTGTTCGAGGGAAGTATAGGAGTCGAAACAGGTTGTCGGGATGAGGTTCTTCGCGTAGGCGAGAGACACAAGGGAAAGGAACGCAACGGGTCTCATCTCGGCGATATCCAAATGTTTGATCGAATTTGTCTTTTGATAATGAAAAGAACTAGAGGCTTAATCAAATAAAGAAAAAAAGATCACCGACTGGAATCAGGGTATTTATCTCTACCCCATAGACCCTGTTCCCAGAACAGACGGATAGCCCGGACACAGATCTGCACGGTTGTTTTGCATCTGCGACACCACGCTAACGTAGTTCTACATTAACCCCACCGGGATATGGCTGTAAATTGCATGATCAACATGTCGGAGCTGTACCACTTTTGTTAATGATTTTCTGTTCTATGCGGGAACCGGTTTGAATGGATTTCCGCGTGTCTCTAGGCCGACGCAGCGTTCCTGAGGAGTTTAATTAGGGCTTGGGTTTCCCCTTTGGGTACGGAGGGTTTCGTCGCTGGTCTAGGTTAGTTTAGCTTGGTTGATAAGCAGCTAAGTGATGTCACTCGTCTATTCCTTCATTTATCGGAGCGTTATCAAAAGCTTGTGTATGGGTTTTATACTAATCTTATTTGGGGGAGATTGAGAGGCACGTATCAAGGGTCTGGGGTGGATGCGTTGGCTGCAAGCCCGTGGGTCGGATTTGGGTTCCGATTCGGTATCTAGCAGCAGGCTCTATTCATACTATGCATCACTCCAGACAAACGCCCATGATCCCTTGTTTGAACATGAACTCTGTATTCCCCCTTCATTCAACGTTTCCCCTGGTCATGCATTTCTCTATCTAGGCTAATGACCTTACTCCGAGATGTAAAGAGTAAAGACACGGCCAGATTACCAATAGACGGCTCGACCATGCATATATTCTCAGGTTACCTCCATACCAGCTTCGGCACCTGCCGCTCCCGATACTTCTCTATAGTCTTTTGGTTCGGTCGAATCTCCCCGTTCCGAATCGAGAGATATGCTGCTCCGCAGCCCGTCTCTCCAGCCGTGCCCTGAGCAGCATCTACTGACTTGATAGGAACCGCCTAGACCGTGATACCCTTCATGGCTCGGGGTTGACTGTGCAGGGCTTGGATGATGCTGAAGCCGTTTGTAATTTCCTCGGAAACTAACTGAAAAAGGGCTGCATCAGATGCTACATTGCGTGATTTATAGAGAGACAGACGGCAGGAAGAGACTTGTCTAGACATTCGTACGATCTAGACTGGGGTAGGCATGACTAAAGCTGACCGCTAGGTGGATATGGGCCAAGGGTTAGTTCCATACTGGGAGAGGATATGGTGATCGAATGCTTCTGGACATGTAGGAATAGTTATAGTTGCAGTGCAGATTGTCAGTGTTAATGCCAGAGTCAAGTCCGCTGGTGTAGACGCTCACTACTCGACTGGCACTTACTGAATTGGGCACCGGAAAGGTTTTCTAGGCAAAGTACACACATGTATAGTAACAGAGAGCAAATAGATAGTCGGTCCCTATCAAAATTCAGACTACTCTTCTAAAAGAAAGCGTCCAGACACTGATCTAAGTAGACTACCGCATTTTATCTCCTTGACACTTGCTTTGCTGGCTTCGCTTCGGCCTCTAGGAAGATGCGGCCGGGTGGTATGAAGAGGAGGTTAAGGTGTTTTTCTTTCTGTAAACTCTCTGAGAAAGTCATGTCAACATTGTGCATGGGCGACGCATCTATTTTGGTGAAGTTGAAGTGGCCTTTATGGTTTATCTGTTGCGCAGCAATTCGTCGTTCGTCCAAGCAAACGATCCATCATTCACCCACCACAATCAGTTATCTACGTTTCTGATTCAAGAATTTCTACTTTGATTATATTATATTACTCCTTTTTAAACAGCTGTGTTTTTTCAGCCATACTCTTTCTATACTCTGATCAGTTTGAATCTCTTGCGGGCGCGGGTGCACTTGCTATTTCCTTTCGGTGCCACTTACGTTTAGATCGCTCCAGCACTCAAACACAACGGAGAGTACACGATGAGACTTAACACACTTGATAGAGGTGAGACATGATGCTGATATGTTTTCCGCAATACAGGCTATGAGACAAAAGGGGATATTGATATAGTTATTTTTAGATGGCGCCCCAACCACCGCCAAGGCCGCGACTTCTAGGTATCCTTGTTTCACGAGTCATGACGGACTGCTGCTTAATGCCAAGATGACACATCTTCCCACCTTTCTCAAACACCCAATATAAAGGCCGTCTGAGGCCGCTGCCGGAGAAAGCCCTCTAGGGGCTACGCTTTCCCGCCGCTATAGCCCCCATAGTACGTTGAATACAGCGTTTTTTTCTTCCAAGAACTCTAAACACAATAAGGCCAAGGATATTGAAGATTCAAACCATGACCCCCGCCAGTAACTTGACGACGTGTAGAATCGGCCAAAGCAGTCCATCCAGATTGGATCAGAAGGAGGCGAATACTCTTACTGAGAGAGAGAAGACGCAGGTTAAGATAGAGTAAGGAACAACTAGCAGTGGAAGTAATCGAATGGAAGAATGAACTGTTAGACCAATACCGCGCATTGAAACAGGGAGCACAGCATATGCTCAGTATCTGATACACCTTGATTGTGCATGCCGACTCGTAAAGGACCTGTGTCATGTTGCCAAGACTAGGCTTAGACATAGGACTCTATACAGACTTCTCTGCTACCGGCTGTTCTCGTAGGGTTCGTCACCGCTCAAACTTCTTACCTAGAGCTGGAACGCCCCTCATCTAAAGGATAGGTACGAGAGCCAGTGTGTCCCTTTAATTTTATTTTCAGCATTAAGATGGTCCTAGCTACTATGGAGTGGATCATCGGGCAGTTTAGCTGCAGGTGCAGACTCTGGCTCTAGCAAAGGCTCGGCTTCTGGCAGTTTGGACCCCTGTAACTGGCACGGCCGTTATAGACGTATGTATGCGTTCTCCCCTTGGGACATGGTGAATCTGTCGCCGCGAAGGGCCTGGCAGACTAGCTCGGATTGCTTTTCCCAGAGCTTTGCATTGGGCAAAGCCAAAGTAATTTGGACAATCTTGTTCAGTAAGGGTGCCGCAGCAAGTGGGTACTTGGATGGCTCTGGGAGAGCGCCCCTCTTCTCAGTATTGGCTTGGCATACGAGGCCCAGGTGGGATTTGAAAGTATAGACAAGTTTTTCTTTTTCAACTTTCAGTGAAACAATTGTGATTTGGTTCACATGGGACGCGACGTTCCAAAAAGAGCGACTGCGTCCCTGATTGGTAGAGATGCCCTGGCGAAGCCTGATGAACGCTGAGGATAGCAGCAAGACAATTTCGGGATCAACTGCAACATGCTTAGCCATCGCAGTGTCTTCTTCCAAGCCATGGTATTTGATGGACTTGACTGAGAACTTGACAGTTGAACTGCCCTTGCTAAAAAGTGATTGAGACATCTTTATTCTTGCAGCGGTAGTGGGATCAGCTACTGCTGTTTCCCTCTGGCGAAGGTTGAAGTGGTTGGGAGACGGGAGAACCGTGAAAGACGAGACAGGCAAACACCGTAATGAGGGTGATAGCTTTGGAGTGGCTGGAGAAAGTACGCAAAAGCTCACGCGAATGGAATGCGTCTCAGATCTTGGCCTTGTCGTCCGCTGCAGATGATAGTAGTAGATGGCCAGATTGAGGGAAGAAACGGAGGGATGGGATGGCTTTGGTATGCCACTTCCAGGTGTGGATGAGTTTCTTCGGGATGAAGACAGACAAGACAGACAAACGCCGTAGTGGGACCAGCTATTGCTGTTTCCCCTGGCGAATGCCCCTGGCGAATGCGGAGGAAGTTCGAGAAGGGAATCTTGGGGGGATGAAAGCCGCAGTGGGACCAGCTTCTGCTGTATCTCTTTATGTTTAAACAAAAGTCTTTGTATATCATATATGCCCACTTGAAACGAGGCAAAGAAAGCACACTCTCTTGATGATCGTGGTAGTGATGAGATTGTTGATGATAGTGGCGCGAGCGGGAGTGGAAGAAATATGGAGTCGAAGAATATATTGACGAAAGGTCAAAGTAGTGCATGGTTTACAGGTTATGGCTCAAAGTGCATTCTACAGGTCATAGCCCAAAGTGCATGGTGCAGAGTGCATGGCCCACAGTGCATGGTCTGTAGTGCATGGTCCACAAGAATAGCCTGAATCTGGGCCCGGGTGGCTTGGCCGCGAGACAAAACGAGCACCTCTGCCAACAATCGATAGTCTATCGAGCAGTGTGTAGTACGATTTTGCCAGTCCCGAGACCTATAGTATTGAACCCCCCCTACGAATCTAACAATGGCACTCGATTAGCGAGAATACCTACCGCGGCGCCTGCTGAAACGCTTCTTGCAATCAGTAGGGGTATTCTTTGAACTCGAACTAGACACCTTGAAACCGGCCTCAACATCTGCGCTAGAAAAAAGCCATGCGCCGAAAGAATAGGTACGGGAGTCAGTGTCCTCCTTTTGTTGCTATCAAAGTAAGTTTGGCGTAACCATCTTGTCAGCCGTAGAATCCTAGTGGACTACTAGGAGTATTTATGTATCCGGCCTAGCTGCCTGTCTATTTATACTTGGTATTTAGACCACTAAATAGGAAGTATTAGACCTTAATTTACTATTATTTTCTATCCATTAATTTTAGATTTAGATTATTGATTACTATTAAAATCTATCCCTTGTGTCAGTATTTATACCAGGAAGAATCAGACGTTAAGTTACTGTCGGGCCATTTCATACCCTTCTGCCTTAGGCCTAGATTACGAAATCTATCCATTCCATACATTTCCGGCTGTAGGACTTTGGTTTAGGTGTTGAAACTAGCACCACCACACCAAAGCTTGGCTGCATGGCACTAGGTAATTAATTCTTTAAGGACATACATACTATTACTATATATTAGGTAAAGCAATCGCAGTCCCCATGGCCACCCGAACGGATATTAATGTTGCGGAAAGGCAAGGCGAAGGGTGAGCTTTCTTCATCTGCCCCCCCTCACCCTTGTGGTGAATATCTTTGGGTCTGGGAAGTGCAAGCCTCCGACGATCACTGGGTGAGAGGTTCTCGTCGGTGCGGATACTTGCCCTCCCACGAAGTCTAGAGGCTTCCACAACCATTTCTTCTCCTTCCCCTTCCTCTTCCTCTTCCTCTTCCTCTTCCTCTTCCTCTTCCTCCTCCTCAAAATCTATCTCGCTGTCTATGTCGCGGTCCTCTAGATCTACCCCAAACTGGGTAAACCCTTCCGGGCCCACATCTGGGTAGGGATCAAGCTCATCATCAGTTGCGTCGGCAGCGCCACTAAGCGCGAGGACTCGATGGAGGGCCCACTGCATGTTGAGAAGTTCCACAGACGGGAGGGGATGGCCGACTGGATCACTAGTTTTGAACGTGAGGATGTCCCCAGAACAGACTTTCTTATCTGTAAAAAAGTTTAATAGCTTCATAGTGTATTCACCGTTTACTAAACTGGACGAGGCATTGCCAGAGAAGGGGGTAGGGATCTTGGTTGATCGTACATTATGACGGTATCGATCCACCCGCAACCAAAAGAATTGTACGGTTAAAGTACTTTGGTCCTCGCATAACGACAGAGGCTTTAAAGCAAATCGCGCTTTTTCCCATAGTTTATGTGCCATATTAATCATGCACATTAAGTTAGAGCAGATCTCTGTTTTATCTGGGTCATGGATCTCCCTTTCCCAGGTATTGACCCTCTCCTGGGCCCAAAATAGTTTCAAAGTGTCCCAGAACATTTCTTAATCGCTTTTTCTCTTTTTACCGAGGCTATATGGGTAGATATGTGCGACTTCTATAGGTTCAACACAGTTTGTAACTAGACACCTTTTTCTGTCCCGTTCTCGGTACTTCCTTATGTCAGTAATAATTGATTTGCTTGTATTGTATGTAGGTTGGACATACTAGCTTCTTCGCAACTTCCTTACGCCGAGTTTTCTTCGTTGGCGACGCAGAACTTGCTTTGTTTTTAGGTCTTGTTGTTGCACAGGGGCTCCTTTTCGGAAAACGTCCAGTCCCTTGCTTGCTGGTCGGTTTGGAGACTTTGAAAAGTTTTCGTAGATCTGAAGTATACCGGTGCTTCCCCTTGGAAGTTTCTTTGATTTCTTTTTCGTCGGGATTGTCACTGGAATCGTCGCTGGAATCGTCACTGGAATCGCTCTCGTCTTTACTGCCCTGTGCAGTCTTCCTGCGGTTTCTTGACCGAACTCCCCCTATTCTTGTATTAACCAGCGCTTCTCTATATGGTCAATGGATCACTTACAGGCTTTAGCCATATTCACAATGTCATCACTGCGGAGAACGATTCTCAGAAATCCTCTTTGTTCTATATCCTGCTGGCATCGTTTGTTGAGGTTCTTTATACACTCCAGATCGGCAAACCATAGGCAAGCCCACGCGACTGATGTCACTCGTGGCTCTCCAATGGCCCGCAGTAACTGTGCTATCAGCTCGCGTCGCTCTTGGTTAAGCAGCTCGTGCGCAGGGCCATCATTTTCGGAAGTAAAAGCTGGGGGTTTTTGGGTGGAAGTTGTTGACATTGTGATAACTTGAGTGGCACCAGCGGCTGCTGTATACCAAGGAGGCAATATCACAACGAAGAAAATGGTACCAACTTCTGCTGTGGACTACGGAGATACTGTCGCAGCGAAGAAAATAGTACCAGCAAGAAAATGGCACCAGCGGCTGCTGTGTACCACAGAGGTACTGTAGTAACGAAGAAAATGGTACCTGCTTCCGCTGTGTACCACGGGGCTATTTGAATAAAAGGACAAGGACTTCATGTAAAGGTTCGGAGGGGGAGGGTTCCCTGCAGCGTCAGGGAAAGAAGTGTAAGTCACGGAAGGAGGAGGTACTACTAGGCAGTCACCAAGAATGACAACACTCGTAATGACGTGACACCTCGACAACCTTTACCTAATACAGAGTGAAACCTGGGATGAAAGTAGTAGTATCCTACTTTGGTGGTGCATACTACTTCTCTATATCTGTCTATCAACATATTTTGCATGTATGAGCAAACATAGTGGAGGTTTCTATCCTTCATATATCATAATACGGCATATCATGGCGATGAAAAGAAAGGTATAGGGTAAAAAACCAATACCCAGTACGAACAGCAGAAGATCTGGTAGTAGCAAGCGAACTTCTTTCATTAACTAGGGGGAAGAAGTTAGTTTTAATTTTATTTGTATCTTCTTATTTTTTGCCGCTGTGTCTTGGTGGTACTTACTTATACCTATGATAAATATTCTTCTATAGATCCCCACAGCGGTAGACCCGCAGATGGTAAATCTAATGCAAAGTTGATCAATTGTGCATGTATAATAAGGAAGTCTTACTCGTTCATCGATCACTGCCATACCGTTTAATTGCTGCTATCATAAATTCTGGTGGTTTAAAGTGATTCTTAGTAAGGATCGAATGTAAGGTGCCATATCACATGAGATGAGCTCGCACGGTCCACATGGGTTGCGGTTCATTTCTCCCCCTAAGGTAAAGGTTGTGTGTATGCCCCCCAATCATTGTCTTTGTCTTCCTTTGAGACTTCCGAAAAATTGACATCAAGAATACACCGAGTGTCCTCCTACGCAACGCTAAGCAAGCCATGGCCCCACGCTCCAAAGAACTTTACCCACCGCGGGACGCGTCCGTTGACGAACGATGCTTAGGGACCCACCGCCCCGTGGCGGTTTCAGAAGATCAGAGCGCACCAACACCCTCCGCAGGAACGTCTTCCATCCTCCCGAGTCTTACAGACGAGGTGACGCGTGCCGAGGATCCTGCCGAAAGAGACCATGGAAATATCCTAGAACTCTACAAAATGCACTTAATCTTGTTGCAACAACAATATCAACGCCGCAAGCGGTACCTTGAACAACAGCGGGAAACGTCCAAGTCGTCATCTTCCTAAGCAATAGTGGTCTTGTGTTCTTGCATGGAGTATTGTTCGTCGCATGTACACGCAAATTGGAATTGGGATAATGGACGTGGACTGGAACTGGTGCCGTATCATCCATTATGATGACCCCAGGAAACAGGGTGCTTGGTATTGAATACGTGATCTGCTTTCACCGAGTTAAGCCGTATTGTGTCAAGAATAGTGATGGATGGACATGGGTATTCCAGTTTTATGTGGTTATAATTAACACTGGATAGAAAATCAACTGAGTTAATCCGTTGGTGACCTGACACCACGCATGCTAGGCCTTCCACTCAAACGCCACTTGTGCACTCTCACAGGATATAAATAGAAAACATCACTAATCCAACTTTCCTCCGCAGAGAGAAGAGTGTTGGGAAGTAATGCAGACGCCCAAAATGAAAACTCCAGCGGGTAAATCGAGACACGACAGATGCTAATCTATAGGCACCGTTTTCCCCTGATTGTCGTTTTCCTTGACTCTCCGTATGCTCCCGAGAGCAGAAAACGCATGATATATGGTCTGGGCCTGTTGTGGGATAGTTTGACTGGGATACTTTGACCGTAATACCTGCTGGAACAAGCGCATCACGGCGGCTTGATTGTCGAGGTAGGCTGGCCCGCTTCCAGAAGACAGGGCAGGGATCCCTTGGCCGGAGATAACAAATCGACGAAGCGCACCGCTGGAACTACCTTCTCCATCTAAGAAGAAGGGATTCCGTTCAAAGGCCAATTCAGTCCTATGCTCTCGAGCGGAAGGCCCTTCCAGCCCCGTCACCGTGCTGTATGTCCAGAGAGCAAGCGCGGCGAAATATAAGCATGTGGCGCAGAACCCAGTCAGCCGGCCCGGGGTGATACATCGAGCGATGCGTAGTATTTGCCCTGCATGCCACGCGGCCTGCCGTAGGTGATTCGCATTAATATGTTGGATAAAGACCTCGTACACGTCGGCAGATCGTTTCTCGCCCTCCTTCCCGGCATATCTCTCAAGGGTACCAAGCGGTAGGTATAGAGAGAGGCACGCAGCTTGGTGAATTAGGGACACCGCAGGGACAGACTCATGCAGTGGCTCGACAATCGCGATATTAAACTGATCTAGCTCTTGCTCCAGTTCGCGTTGCCACGACTGGAAGAGTAGGCCCGTCCATGGACGGTGTAAACTATGGCGCGTACGATTGCAGTCCGCTACCATGAGTGACATCCCATGTACGGAAATGAACGCAGCTAAAGGGAAGTCGATTTGGCGGGGCAACAGACCGAGAGTGGATGGGTCTCGCAGGACGCCGGCGAGGGATGGGAACGTGGCTGGGGCATGAGGAAATTCCTGCAGGTAAATATATCCCCACTCAGAAGCCGTCTTTGCATTCCACAGCTTGCGAGAGCATGGGAAAGGCAGTTCGAGATCACCATACGAGAGTAATGCGTGAGTGGACAACCGAAAGGACGATTGGACATCATGGATAAAGAGATGATAAACGACTCTACACGGAATGACGGAGTAAGCATTCGTTTCAATTGAAGGCCAATGATAAAGCACTCAGAAATCATATACGCGGATGCTTGCTTACCGCTTGTGGGATTCCGACTCGACCCAGTGATGCCATTTTTGAGTCAGCGTTTCTTCATCATCTACCACCATGGGTATAATGGTGCGGTATCCTTCACTGCGGAGGTGGGATGCTCGGCGCAGCATCTACTAGGACATTCGAATTAGAGAAGAGTCTCAGAGAGAAAAGTGTGGCGTGGAAATTAGGGAATGGGGAAAGCGCACCGTCACAATAGGTTGTGCGAAGCTCTCCGCGATTTCGACACGTCGTTTATCACCACTCCAGAGCCCAATTTGCAAGGTCAGCGTATATGCTTGTTGCTGACGTAGATTGCGTGTGTTACTGTTGTCATTCTCGTACTGACGAAATCAGTACCGTGTTACCCTATTATATAGTATACAAAGGGCCCCCTACCTTGCTACTAAGCTCGAGACGGGCTATTTCTAGCAGTGCGTATCCTAATCGTTGGATCGCATTCACTGGCGATAACACAGCACCAGCCGCCGCTAGAGCTATGATCATTTCCGGACATTCTTGGTTTAGGTCAATGGTGGATTCATGGATCCACGAGTCTATCTCAGATCTCTGGTGGAAAAAATAGTCTTGGATCAGACTATCGAGGAGCTCCGCGCTTGGAAAATAGTGCATCATTCGACCAAAGTCGCGTCGCTGGCATACCTGAACGAAAATTGAAAACGCTTTGTCGCGACTTTCCTTTGATAGGTACTCGGATAATACCCTGGCCTCGGTCGCACCGGACGACATGGACCGGTCAAGATGTTTTGGCACCGACAGGTACTGCTGATCCATGTATGCATTATCTTCGCTACGGGGGGTCCAATTTGATAAAGGTGAATTGTGATACGCTTCCTTATCCATGAGTCCCAAAGCTTCTGGGATACTGCGCTGCGTTGAGCATTGAGCCATGGCGTTTGGTCGTTCGTGAACCAGGTCGTGGTTATTGAGGGATGCCAGGAATTCTAGATCAGCCTCGGTCAAGCCTAACTCGGGACTGATATTCCCATCGAAGATATCGTACTCGTTAGGAGACTGCTATCATATGTAAGTACAGCATGGCTATTATAGATACTGGGACTATTGTTACCATGAGCGGCAGCCTGTTATGCTCCAGGAACGCCTGGTCTATTACTTCTTCGGCAGCAGAGTAGAAATCATCCATAAGACCTGCCGAGAAATCTTGTGGGGGCGGTTCATCTTGTGAATGAGGAATGACAGTATCAGCAATTTGCTCGCCTGAGCCGGGAGACTCTTCCACGGATGGGTCTGGTTTATCAATTACAGCGTTAGCGACGCTTTCTACCATCCAGGTCCCTCAGGGCGATAGAGCGGTTGCTGCTATGAAACTGCTTTACGTTTTGATATCTGTGAGAGGTAAATGGAGCTTGCCCACCTTGTTGATCTACAGCATCGGGAGTTCGCTCATCCTGAGGCCAATGACACTCCAGGTTTCGCTTGACACATCGGCGACAGGGCTTTTGGTCATCACACTTCAACTTTGACAAAGCACAATGCTTGCAGGCCCGTGATACACGGCCTCGCATGGTTGAAGCAGTGGAAAGTCTGGGGTCCCTTTGACCCGCAAAATGTCCTCGGGCATGTCGGCGTAGGAGATCGCTATGGACCAAGGGATTAGCAGGATAAACAAGCGCCTGATGGTCAACTATGCACAAACATTCTTCCGAAGCCTTTTCCACACTTGTCACAAACAAATGGCTTATCTGAGGTATCTTGAAGAAGCAATTGCCATGAGTATTTTCACTACAAGCTTGCACTCAGTGTCCATGGACTTACGCGATCGCACATGCCGGATGAGATGATCAGGCCGTGCATAATGTTTCCTGCACACTCCACATTGGTAAAAGCCCGTCCGGGACTTATTCGGTCTCTCTGATATATTGTCCATATCTGTACACGATGCGATATATCGTAGGAATACACTATACTCAGGTGTTGTCGGCCCCAGAATTTCTTCGGGCCAGATGATGTCAGGGCTCGGGAATGTGGACTGCCGACGTGCGGAGTCGAAGCCCTACGAAGATAAATGGAGCTCCCTCGGCAAAACACCGCGGCTACTAGAAACATAACACAGTGCTAGTGCAGAGGTAATACTAATATTGATCCACATTGTGTCTATCCACTGAAAGGTCGGCATTAATCACTGGACTTCACATCCATACCATTCAACTCCTCCCCAAGAACGCCCCGGCTTTTCACCTCCACCGGATGACAGGGAGTCAAGACATACAGCATACGAGACCAGCCCTGGTTTGGGGAAACGTTTCGCCAAGCATGGTTCGTCGCTCGCTGCACGGCAACGTCCCCCCTTTTCAACAGTCGTTTCTCACCACTATCAAGGAGCAGCTCGACCTCTCCTTCTAGCACGACACCATAGTCTAGCGACACTGTCCGATGCATTGGACTAATCGCGTTGGGTGGCATGTCGACAATACGGCAAACAGTGCCCGTGGAGATACTCAACCCCGGTGGGGAGGCAAGGTGGCGTTCGTAGCTGGCAATATCTGTATCGGCGGATAGCTGGGAGGGGAATTGATCCGAAGTGTAGGCAAGGCTGAAGGTGACCTGGTCAACGTCCTGGACGGGCATATCTTCCGATAGACGGTTGGAAAAGACAGCTTGGCCATTGTCATCATGCGTAGTGACGAAGCGTTGGAGAGGACGGATATCCTTATTGTGTTGGGACGACATGGTATAGGATGGCGTTCGAATCGGAGAGAGTGTCTCTATGTTCAGGATTCACTGGACAGTTGAGAATAGCGACGACCTCGAGGTGTATTGCCATCTATATACTACAAGTCCCGCCCAAGTGGTGTTCAATGGTGGATCTACCTTCGGGTTGGCTCTTCGGCTCCACCGTCGGTATCCTCGGGCATGAAAAGACGACGGTGGAGGATGGTCGTTGCATTCATATAGTCTATTTATGCTCACATAACAGGGAAGATTCATTAATCCGATGTACAGATCCGATGCCGCAGCTATATGCCCGGGATTACAGGAAGAGTCACATAGTTCTCGTACTCCGGCCCAAAATGGATGTGGTTGGTTCCTTGCAGTTTCTCGGGGGAACTTTGCCTTATTAACATCACAATCACGGCATGCACTAGAATGGGGAGCAAAGACATACCGATCGGTCGGGTCATTATGCTGGAAGATTCCAGATCCCTGGGTATCGCCCGACGCCACTTCAAGGATGAGCTTACCACCTTGCTCGACTACTACATTGCTCGGCCAGATCTCTACATCTACTGGATAGATCTCCCCAGGCATGACGGGTAAGACATCCATAGAAAAATAATCACGATGCGGCAAGTACTCCCGGTGGCGCAGATGCTTCTCGTTTACCTTGCGCATACTTACGCGCAGCCAACCTTTGGCCAGTGGCACGGGGTCCCCAGCGGTACCAGTGTAGTGAACCTCTTCGCCACTTGGGGAGATATAGCGCAGAGTCAGGAAGAGGTCAATGTCGGAGGGAAGTGGACCCCCCTTATCGGGGCTAACAGACACGTTCAAATGAGCAACAATATGGCCGGTGATCTCCGTTTCTTGTTCAAACGCGGGAGTAGCAAATTGGAGAAGCTGAGGGCTTTCCAGAGTTCCTAAGGCGCGATAATCAACCTTGCGCAATTTTGACTGGGGTGGTTGCGTCTGCAGCTCGAGATCAGGAGTCAGGAAGAACTTCGTGTATTGTGTGCGGGCAATGGGCCATTCATTCTCAGTACGCCGAGTATAGGCTCTTTCGGCCTCGGCGTTGTCAAAGCCAACATTTCCTTTGCGCAACAAGACGTCGACTTTGGGTGCCTGTCCGGTGCTCCAGCCCGCTCGATCCTCTCCCTTCAGGAAAGCATCGAGAAAACTTTTTTGCAGTTCAACCTCTTCGTGATAGTAGAATGGCAGATCATGGCGTCCAGTTATAAATCTCAGATACTTGTGCTCAGAACCTGCATTCATATAGCCGACCACGTTGCCCCGCAGGTGCAAGAGAATACCACCCCAGTTCGCAACGGACAGCAACGGGACTTTGATATCCTCCATATTATACTCTTTGGAGGCATAATACGGCTCATCGCGGAACCTGTGACTGGCATTATCGATAGTCTGGTCGTTCCGATTTGACAATAATTCTTCTTCCGAGAGGTCACCTTCAATCGTATCGGGACCCCAGTTGCGGGCAGCGCGTCCAGGTAGTCCATATTGATTGGACACTACCTGACGATTCCACCAGAACTTGATAAAAGTGTTGGACAGAATGCCTCCGTGGCGGCATCGGTCGCGGTAATAATCCGACATGCCTTCCCAGGGAATGATACACGATAGACCCTTGGGTTGACGTGCAGCGACACGCCACTGGCTGCCAGCGTAGTAGCTAATGCCCAGAAGCCCAACCTTCCCGCTTGACCACGATTGCTCAGCGGCCCATTCCACTACATCGACGAAGGCTTCGCTGGTGCCCCTGGACATAGTGTCCAAGACACCGGGAGATTGACCTAAGCCACGCTCGTCGGCTCGAACAACAGCATAGCCATGCTTGGTCCAGAAGCCCGGGTCTGGCGTCTCCCATGCCGAATGGTCGGAGTGGTGCTCTGAATTGACTTCACTATACGACTTAGCGTGGAAGCTGCATGCAATTAGTAGCGGGTCTTTTGCGCGTGAGAAACGGGACAAGACGCCATACTCTTTGTAGTGGATATCCTTCCCGTATGGCCCGTAAGTGACCAGAACCGGTGCGCTGTCGACATCCTTGGGCCGATAGACATTGCACCGAATCAACCCGGCGTCATTCTTCAAGGGAATTGTCACATTCTCTTCATAGATGTATGGAAACGAGGTCGTGTCTACACGCGTAATATCCTTGATAGAATTCGGCATCTTGGCACGAGCAACACTCAAAAAATCACAGATAAAGTAATTTAGAACTGGATGGTCTCGCCGCTGCAGTGGTGTTGGCAACTGTGCCTCTTGCACAGCTTCCCCGCTCTAAATAATGTCGAGCTATGTTCATATGACCGGCAACATGGTCCCGACCGAATGTGGAGCCGAAATGGTGAAGCCGAGCATGCACGATGTCCATCACCGCAATAGCCGGAAGCCATCGGACTTGGCCCTAGAGCAAGGCAACATTAGTACATACATATTGCAGACGCATGTCTACCATGGTTTTCTCTCCTAGTCTACTACCTCCTCCTCTTTAGCTACTGTCGCTGTAATCATTCCGTGTTGTTACTTTGGCACATTCCCTCGTTCCCGACCGTGATGGAGTCCCAAACAGAGGGCTTGAAAGTCCTCATAGTTGGGGCTGGTATTGGAGGACTAGCTGCAGCGATTGCCCTTCGGCAACAAGGGCATGAGGTGGAAGTGAGAGGCTATTTTCAACCTTTCGCCCTGGCCCAGAAACTGATACTGTGGAATAGGTATTCGAGAGATCGCGATTTGCCAACGAAGTCGGCGCGGCAATTCACCTAACTCCGAACGCTAATGGGCTCTTGAAGCGAATTGGAGTTGATGCACGGAAATATGGTGCAGTGCTGACAGAGCAAGTATGTTGATTCAAGATTCAAAACGGAGCGGTAAACGAGCTAATTCTTAACTTTGTACATCCAGCTCCGGGACTATACCTCTGACGGTGTGCTCCAGTACAGCTGGGACACAAGTCTAATTGCTGGCAGCTGGCAACATGTAATATATACTTGTATCCTTGCAATGTGGTGACTCTTGCTAATCGTACTCATCCAGGAATGGGTTCTGGTTCACCGCGCCCATCTGCATGAGGCCTTGAAGGACAAAGCGCAGGCTCCCGGGCAGGGAAGGCCTATAATTCTCCATACCTCCGCCAAGGTGGCAGACGTAGATCCTCATGCTGCAACCATAACGCTGGAGGACGGAAAGCGCTTCAAGGGCGACATAGTATTGGGGGCTGACGGTGTTCACTCCATGACCCGTCGGCATGTTGCAGGTAAAGACGTTCAGGCATTTAGCTCGGGTCGCAACGCATTCCGGTTTATGGTCCCGCGCAAGGAGGTATTAGAAGATCCGGAGACAGCCCACATGGTCCAAACAAACGGAACCGTTCATATGTGGCATAGCGCTGACAGGAAGGTGGTCATTTACCCGTGCGTGAACAACGAGATATTAAACTTTGTCTGCATTCACCCGGACAGTCTTACCAATGAATATGTCTCCCACGGCTGGAACCAAGGTGTAGGCAAGGATACGCTACTGGACACCTTCAAGGACTTTGAGCCGGGAGTTCTGCGAATGTTGAACAAGGCAGACCTTGAGACATTGAAGATTTGGCCACTTTTAGACATGGAAACACTGCCTCGATGGGTCAATGGGCAGCTAGCGCTAATGGGGGATGCTGCTCACCCGTTCCTCCCGTATCGAGCGTCTGGCGGTGCCATGGCCATTGAGGACGGACTATCGTTGGCGGTTATGCTTCCCGGAAATTTGAGAAGGGAAGATATTCCTTCAAGGCTTAGCCTGTATGAACGAGCTCGCCAGGAGCGTGTGTTACAGATACAGGAATATACACGGGAATCTGGAAGGAGACACGTGGGCGCACAGGAAGGTACGTATAAGCTCACTCAGCCTGGCTACCTGAATAACAACTGACGGACCTTCTTCTAGCTGCCATCATCTCATCATACATTTATGATCACGACGAATGGGATCATTCCAGTGAGTTATTACGCCAATATCTTTGGGCCCAAAACAAACAGGTTTACTATCGTCAACCTACCGTCTTCGGGCCCATGCCAGGGCCCCGCCAAGACTATTGGGGACGAAGCCGAGCGGCTGCCTCGAGCAAGACGAAATTTTGTACAGCGTCTATTCGGTTTAAGACGAGTCGTACTTTGCTAAAAAACCTGCTACCAAACAGGTCGTACAGCTTTATCGGTACGGGAAGTGTGGCCTATGTAACATTCTCCCAGACTACTTTAGACGGGCTAGATTGGCTCGCTGGTGGGGGATATAACCACTTCGGGCTATACATCCATGGTGTCCAATACAGGAGTGCTGATGGTCAAACCACGGAAGGATCTTATCTCCCAGTACTATTTGAAGATCTGGCGGATCCTATTTTATCTGGCCGCGAAGAGCTCGGATTTCCGAAAGTCTTCAGTACTATCGACGTCAATAGACGCCGCCATTCCTACCACGTTACCACCAGTTGGCGAGGTGGAGTATGGGGACGGTTGAATTTGACGGGACTAGAGGAGAAGCGAGAAGAGGAAGAGCAAACCAATGGATCGGCGAAGCTGCCACCAAACCTTCTATTGCACCGGTACATGCCCTGCGTAGGCAAGGACCATAAAGGCATCCCTGAGGCGGAGTATCCTGTTTTGGTCGATTCCGCGGAAGACTTGACTGTTGTGCCTTCGAAGATCACTCGGGAGCTACGCGCTGCAGATGCTACACTGGAGATCAGTGGACTGGACTGGAACCAGCTGCCTACATTGCATCATATTGTTTCTCGTCTAGCAGAGATTCCGGTGTATGAGGTCATAGAGGCTAGGGTTGTTGAAGGAGAGGGGGTCGCAGACGTATCATCTGCTCGGAGGATAGAACTGTGAGCTGTAAGCTAGACGACAGAGTAAAATCTCACCTATCCGAGAAAATTCCAGGGTAGGCGAGATCATACCGTTTGGTAAATATAATTTAGAGAGAATATACCCTTTTCCTATGCTCTTCCTTGAAATATAAAAGCTATGTTGTTAGTTTAACAAGGGAGAAATTCTTTTCGTGTTGTCACACACGGAGGTAGTATATATTTTGTTGCCGCCAACAATCTCATCGTAATTGATAGGTCTTCTCGTAACTAGTAAACGCATACGATGTGAATGGTATCCTGGGACTAATCCAGGCTCTAAATAATTTACAATGTGATACTCCCCATTTTTATGTAACTAAACTATGTCCTTCAGGCACCAAGCATGGACCTTGAGCAAGTGGTTGGCAGTGGCGCGGCAAGTGTTCACGAAGCAGTTATTCAGGTCGACACTGTTACATTCCTGTCCACCAAAACCCCATTCATCTGTTTCAAATACCCATAACATACGTCAACAGGAATACTTGCCCCTAGTGCGGAGGCCATTGAGGTGGTATAAATCTGTGCGCAGAGTTATTGATGTCGGCAACTAGTACAGCCTCGGGAGCATAAATTCTGGAAGCGATGCAATAATTTCATTTTATCGCTCGCAAGTTCTAGTTCCTAGAAATAGGATATGCGACCGATATTCCAATTCACCACTCGCCCCCTACCTTGTACCTAAAGATCCTATCATTCATACGCCCTAATGTATGACGCCAAATCCGTGAAACCGCCTAATATTCACACAATCATTCATTAGCCCTGGCCCATTCGCTCAATGTTGATGAATTGACAAGTGACTGCCTACCGCATTAATCCAGACACCATGCAACATGATCTGAACAAACGCCACCTCCGCCGGGTGACTTCCCGCCGAGCGCTGGTTCCAGTCGAGGTTTCGATTAATAGGACGATAGGCTGGTACTCGGAGATGGTCGACGGGCCAGTGTGCAGGCTGTTGGACTGACGCTTGAGTGGACGTTTCGTTCGGCGAGGCAGGCACTTGTGGTTCGCTGTGGTGTACTTCGTAGTCCGTGAGAACAGATACCGTTGTCCTTGTAATTGGACTTGCAGTTATAGTTGTAGACATGATTTTGGACGATATGTATGTAGTGCAGTATCAGCGTGCCGGTGTATGTTTGTGTCTGTATATGACCACTGCTTGGGCTTGGGGTCGAGGATCGCGGTGAAGGCCTGGAGCTAGAGGGGGAATGTAAAGAAAATCTGGGGTAATTCCTTATCGGCCCACCACAGACATAACTCGGGCTCCTCCAGGAGAAGTGCCGAAAGATGATGGATCATGTGGTATGTTGCTAGTGCTCTGATCATCTCAGGGCTGTGATGTGGTCCCGAAATATTCGGGCCGAGCGAGTGGGCCGAAGTGGACGATGATAAAGGTCTCCACAGCAAAACTGGGGGATAGCTCTGGTGATCCACTGGCTACGCGCAGATAATAATATCAGACGCCTGTCATACTGATCTGTGAATTATTTCCAAGGAGTCGGCGGAGCGCAATTTTGCAGTCTTACCGCAGTTGGTGACGAATTCAGCGACAATATCAAGATGGAGCCAAAATCGAACCCTCGATCGCACCCCTCGCAGTTTGCTGCTGTCATTGCTGGAAATATTGATGGACGTACGGATAATGTTCGATACCGCCAACGACAATTCCACCGCCTACAGTCAAGCATCCTTCGGCATCTGACGGAATTGAAAGAGGCCATTTCGCAGGATTCTGGTCATAGCGTAGAGGAGGTGCAGACGGAGGTCTGTCTGGCACTGAAGGAAACTCGCTCCCATTACTCCTCCTTGAGCCTCGAGAAGAGTGTAAAGGTGGAGTACCGCGTGGCACGCGGACAAGATAATCTGGACCGGAAGAAAGGCGCTGGCATTGTCTATATCATACCCACCACTCACACGATCTTTTATTCGGTCATTGCCGCAGTGAGTGCCGCCCTCGCGGCTGGAAACTGTACCATTGTTGAGGTATCCAAAGTCTCCCCATATGTTGCTTTTAGTTCTTCATTGGTGACTCTTTAGCGCTAAGCTTGTAAACAGCTTCCCAAAACGACATCAAGAGTGACTGCGCTCCTGCGCACAATGCTCACCGAAGCATTAGATAGCGACACGTTTGCGATTAGTGACAGTCGTCCCGATGAAGACTTTCTCCAGACCACTCTCGTCTTAGATCAGCAATTGCCTGAAAGGCTAGTGGCCTCTACAACCCTGAAGTCGCCGAGCGCTTTGCGGACGGTGGCTGTGGTGGACAGGACGGCAAATCTTCAGGAGGCGGCAGTTGACCTTCTCCGAGCGCGGTTTGCATTTGATGGTGGCTCTCCGTACGCTCCAGATGTAGTGTTGGTGAACCAGTTCTGCATGCAACCCTTTGTGGAACTGGTAATGAAGCACGTTGCCAAACATCTTGCGAGCGACAACAGTGGCGCCCACCCGTTTCCCAAGCGCCCCAGACAATCATCGGTCCTTGACCAGATACATTCTGTGGAGGGAGCAAAGGTCATCGTATCTGGCACTGGCTGGGGTGTTGCGCTGCTCCAAAATCGGTAAGCTATTTGACTCCTAGTGACGGGCTCCACCATTATATAGAAATCTGAGTCTAACCAGACATAGCGACTCGCCCCTAATGCGCACCAAGCTTAGTGAGAGGCTGCTACTATTGCACCCTGTCTCCAGTCTAGACGATGCGATCAATATCTGCAATGCGTGCGTTACTCAAGCTACCTTTCATATCATCTTCAGGGTAGCAGCTAATCAGACAAGAACTTTCAGTTCCAGTACTAATGCCGCCACGTACACGTTTGCGGGTCTTGCTGCAGCCAAATATGTATCGGAATCCATTGATGCGCATACAGCATGGATCAACCACGTTCCTTACGACACACTTGGTACGCACAGACTCTCATCCCTCCCTTATTATACTGGTCCATTCTACCACAGACACTGATTATATATTCTCTCCTCCCAGTTGGGCCCGTCGTGCCTCCCATCCATCGCGCGAACTCCCATACCCGGTATACAACGGAGCACTTCCAAGTTTCCCGGCCTCAAGTTGTGAACCGGACCACCAACACAAGGATCGCTATGGCTTTGTTAGAGGGTAAGTCAGCTGAGTCCGACCGCATGATGCAGGAAATTCTTTCTCCTTTGCCGGCCATTCAACAGCGAGCGGGACACAAAATTGGCTATTTTGAGCAGGGTATCATTACCGGAGGGCTCATCACTCTGACCTCGTTGATTACGCTTGTATCTGCAGCAGGGTATTGGGCTCTAAGAATGAGGTAACCGTGGTACATTTGTATAGTTAGTGATTCGACTGTCAATTTACCAAGGGCCATACCTGTTTGGTCTAGAATCTAACACAATATCTTCATTCTTCAATGCCACTCTGAGGCAAAATGTATTAATTTTAAGGTGCTAGTAAGGCCTGAAAGTAGAGAATTTATTAAAGGCCGCATTCCTACAACTTATATGTGCAAAACTATCCGTACTTAATATGATGGTATGGGTCTTTATGAAGCGGTGCGAAACCTGGGATACGATATCTTGGTTTAGATGCTCAATTTAAATAAAGGCGCTACTATAAAGGTAAATGCAGCTTGAAGAATAACGATATACATAACAACAACAACGACCATGACATTTATGCGGCAACCTTTGGCCAAGAGCCAATAGTGAACTGAGAATTGCACATATTCGTGAGCTCCCACGTTTCGACCGCTAGAATGGCCGGCGTTCCCTCATCCTCGAAATCACCGGCGGCGCCCGCAACAAACATGGCAGCCATGAAATGATCGTCGGTAGCATGCGCGTCGCGAAACTCCGGATGCTTCATCAGGCGCGTCATCGCGCGCCTTAATTGCGGCCCAGAAGTCTTGAGAAAGACATCCTCGACAGCTTGGCGGAACTCAAGTGCCCAGTGCTCCGGGGGCGAATCTTGCGCGAAATTGTCGCGGAAGCGAAGCATCGGGGCCCAGCGATTGCGGTACAGGTTATGCACTGAGCCGCCCGTTCCGATGAGGAGATAGTTCTCCTTGCGCAGCTGACGCAGGGTCGAGCCCACCTTCATATGGAAATGAGGGTCATACCGGGCGTTCAGAGATATGATAGTGGACGGCGGACAGCCGTCCGGGAACATACGGATCAAGATCAGGTATGTATCGTGGATCCAGTCGAATGTGTCATTGCCACTGACATTGTATCCGGCCTCGTCGAGAAGCTCAATGCAACGCTGTGCGGTCCTGAGATCGGGGTTGAGCTTGTAGTCAACATACTTGGACGGATGAACATAGGCGACGGGGCTTTTTCCCGGGTTAGGGTTCGTCGAGACTTGGATTTGATCACCAAAACAGTCCCAGTGGGCGCCCTATGCCAGGTCAGCCTTTCAATCGCCTTCAGGAAGCGAGGAACGGGTTACCATAAGAACAACTCCCTTAATGCCGTTCCGGAGGGCCTCATCACCGCATTGTTTCCAATAGTCGGCCGAGGAAGACTCCTCGCCCAACATCATGGTTGAACCATGGGAAAAGAAGTGTACGGGGGTTAACGCTGCCAACAGTCAGGGAATAAATCCCAAGGGAAGCGAGGGAATGCCTTACTCATGTTTAGGGGACCTTCTGTCACGAATATTCTTGTTTCACTGGTTCCAGAAAGGTACCACGATCATGATCTATATCCAGGGCTGGCCCCTCGGAATACGACAGCCATGGTTCATATCATTTCTCGTCGGCACGGTGGTCCACATCCCGAACGACTACGGCCTCCGTCCCCAGAACAACACTAGTATCGTGCGATATGCCCTTTCTCGGGTGAGGTGGAGTGGCGAATTCCGGTTGGCCCAAATCTGGAGAGATCAACATTTCTCCCATGGTTTGACCTCAGGTGATGTTGTGTTGAACTACGAATCGGGTCCTATACTGCCTGACAGTCTTCCGTCGTCTGGGTTTCTATAATCAAAGTAGATCGAGGTCGAGTACGTAATTTCTAGTTTGCGCCGTATAAATTTTGGCAAACTTTGAATATAAAAGGACCCTGTATGTCCATGTATAGGTCCTTTCGGTACATCCGCCACAGTCGGCTCAGGAAGCTATGGTTCCTCGGGTTCAGAAGGTAGGTGGGTCTGGGTCCGGTGGGTCAAGGAGTGACAGCTCGCCAGGGATCGAAGTAGACTTTCTTTGTTCTAAATATCGGAGGCAAAGAACGCCTGAGTGATGACGGTTACTGATATCGTGCAATATGAACAGATTAGTAACCTTTCCCGCGCCCCAATGGTCTTTCCATCGGGATCTATGTCTACGTCCCAGCCTGTGGGTAGAGAATTTGGATCTTACTGGCCTCCGAGCTTCTTGCCTACTCCTGTACTTGGACCTTCCAAGGACCAAGCCCCGGGGCTAGCTTTTTATAGACACCAGTACAAGAAAATAAAGATATAAGAGAGGCCGCTGCATTCAACATTGACCGTCTCTCCATCGTTTTAGCGGGGAGGTAATTTGGGAGAGAACGGGGCCGGGTCTAAGACTATGCTTCTAGAGATCAGCATAGAGAGACAGACAGAGAGAGAGAGAGAGAGCTCGATCCCAGCTGGGCTCTTAAACAACGAATAGACAGTGCAGCGGCAGGTCCTGTCTTGAATCCATAAAACCCTTACCTAGAACGATCTTTAGACGCCAGATCGACCATGTTTGAAGCATGGCTAATTCGCCTCTAGCCGAGCTGGCCAATGTTAGACTGCTGGTACCCACCGCAGCTCCCAACAAAACGAAACAAAGAATATTAGAAACCATGACTGGACCTGATGCCCCTTTGAGCTTAACTCGCGGGCATTCTGGGGCAAGAGAGGCGAGCTCGAAGTACTAACCAGGACAGGGCAGATTACTGGAGCTGTGTCCCCTTGAGAGGGTGAGATCGGCCATTGCCTTTAGCCATTTAGCTTTTATCGTGTAAGCAAGCTTCCACACTAGTTCTCGGTCCCTCATCCTGGATGCCAATGATCGCGCGGAAATAGGATCCTCACAGACCAGGCCCGTGGTCCTACGAATCATAATAGTAGAATGGGCTTGTGTTCTGGCCAGGTTGTATTTGCCAAGGGCCATTTCTTCCCTGCTCGAGAGGTAGCTGTACAACCTCGGGTGCAGTGGGTGTCACCCTGGGATGTCGGTTTGAGATGACTGGGGTTATGATTTCAACGCATACCGTGCTTTATATCTACATGGTAAATCTATGTCTTTCTTTTTCTACAGGGTGCACCTTTGTATGGAAACAATGTATTTACCGAACTACTATATATCTAGTGCGGTGCTTTCAACGTGCAACTGGCTGGGGTGGTGAAATCACTGTAGACATCGTATCGACACTGAACTCTTCTACGCCCGAGTCCACAGTTCCATTCCTCCCAGAACTGCTCCAATAGCTTGGCATGGTGTGGTGTTCGCGGGAACAGGAAGACGCCTGCTCTAGATCAGAGCTAGATGGGCCCTCGGAGATTCGGATCAATTGGTTCAGGACGGCATATTCGAGTTTCAACTTGATACTATACGCAAGGGGCTTAAATGTCATCTGGATGGCGATATATCCCGCGAACTGGATCGCAACGACGGCCACGTCCAAGATCATGATCACAATATTGATCGTGATAAGCTGGGTAAGAATGCGTTGGTGCATTGGGTCCGGGCGAAGTCGCAGGAGCTTCACCGTTTCAAAGATATATATCCCAGAAATGAGAAGCTCCTGCAAACAGAACACAACCAATTGGATCCGCTCCATCTTGTTGTAGGCCAACGAAAACCGTGTTGACGTACGAAAGCCGTCATCTTGTATCAGGGTCCCATAGAAAAGGACGGTTGCGGGAATGAAAAGGCAAACACTGTCGACGACGATGAGGATGAGGATGGCACGTAGGACCTTTGGCGTTTGTATCATCAAGTGCAGTCGCGACCAGAGTACAAGCGAATGGCCCGCCACAACACAGTACCAACTGGGCATGATTATACTGGCAGAAATATATCGCGACAGTCCGAAGTAGAAGATGAAGAAGATCCATCCCACGACAAGAGGGGTGATCCCCAGCGAGGCGATCAACAAACTCCAGAAGTAGCAGCCTCTATGTCGCTTAAACGTGGTCAGGCACATTGTTACCAGCTCGATCGCATTATAGCAGGCAATCGCCGCAAACACTGTAATGACGTACGACTGGAGTTTGGTGACGCCCCCCGTTTTTGGCTGAATCAAGCCGGGGTCCGGATCAGGCGGCATGAAACTATCATGGTTCTCAAATCGAGGTCTTGCCTGGTGTTACTGGCACGCGGAGTGATTAAGCTAAGCTATCTCTGCAATCCCAGTACAGGGGACAGGCGTTGCAAGCAGCTAGAGACTTGAACGTAAAGAGGACGCGAACTCGAGATGACCGATACCCAAGGTGGTATGTATATACCGCGAAGTGGCTCTGTGCAGGCAGCATTCTAACCACAGCTCCAACAAAGCAGCCTTTGGTAGTCTATGAGCACAAAAGAAAAAGCCAAGTCTTTATTATACTGTCGATCTACTCGCGAAACATTGCCAGGCAAGGTTTAAGCTTTCCTTGGTTCCCATGGAATGCATCAGGTTACAATCTTTTGGGCGGCTTTGTATGGAATTTGTCAACCCGGCGCCCTGACGTCAAGATCCATGTAGTTGGTATCCAGCCTAACAGTATCGCTGGCTTCAGGGAAAGGAAACGGTGCTATATTGGTAGGGGATCAACTCCGCCGCAACAATCTTGATTCCATGGACCTCAACCGGCCATGTGCCACACCGGTCTAGACCACATCCTATGACATAGTCCATGACCTCCTGGGGAAAGGTACGATGAGTCGCTGCCCTGACATGCTATTCGGTCTTTATATCGAAACTTTGTCTTTTCATCTTGTGGTCTAATTAGGATTTCCACTCACGTTTGATTGTCGCGGTCTATAGCCCAGACCCGCATAGAACGCTGCTTCTGCACGCCCCCAAGCTCTACAATCGTGCTCAACCGTCTTCCCGTGGGGTCCCTTGTACTTCCTGCTTTTATACTATCATCCGTAGTTGATTCAGTGGTCCATTTTTGGCACAGTCGACCCAACTCCGCCGGTTGGGTAGCAGAACATATCCGTCATAACCACATCGATTTCGTCACTGTAGGCCATGATCTTAGGCAGACATCTCACCTATGTTTTATATTAGGATCAATATTGACTATTATCTGGTTCCATCTTACCTGCATACTACTTCTCCCGATGGGGTATGGTTTCTAACTGTATATGAGGCCCTGCATCGTCCCACGTGACGACTACGGGCGACAAGTTGAGCCACTCTGGAAGACCAGGGTACTATTGCTTCTAGGCAAGGGTTTTCGTTGCTACAGTCTTACATATTCTATTTATGACCTGCGACATTCCCCTCTTTCCATTGAGCCGAGAGCGCTAGATTGTACGCACGCCGGTCGAAAAAAATGCCTCCCTTCCGAGTGTTAATCGCCGGAGGCAGCATCACCGGACTGTCACTGGCGCTGATGCTCGAGGCGAACAAGATCGATTTTCTGGTACTTGAAGCATATCCAAACATTGCACCTGAGGTCGGTGCGTCCTTAGCTTTCCAGCCCAATGGATTCCGGATTCTTGATCAATTGGGCTGCTATGATGAACTCCTGGAACACACCAAAGGCCACGAAGTCCAAGAGAGTATTTATCGTTCACCTAGCGGCGACAGGTTGTGGGACATGAACAAGCTAAGTGGCGAGATGATGGAACGGTGTGTAGTATTCCTGGTCCGCACAAGCTTTCGTCTAATGTGCCTCTTCATAGCCACGGGTATCCGCTAGCTTTTATGGACCGACAGACAGCTCTTCGCACGCTCTTCAGCAAAGTTCAGGATAAAAGCAAGATTCTGACCGGAAAGCGCATCAAGACCGTAGACAACTCTAACCCAGCCCTTGTGAAAGTAATTACTACGGACGGATCCATGTACAGTGGTGACATTGTCGTCGGCGCCGACGGTGCTCATTCCACTATTCGCCGGGAGATGGCACGTCTAGACATAGGCACCGGTCGGGATTATTTGGAGAAAGAATGTGAGCTTCTCTCTCTCCTAATTTATTTATTTATTTATTTTTATTTTTATTTTTATTTTTTTTTCTATTTTTATTTTTCTATACTGCTTTTTTTTTTATGATTTAGTCTATCCGCTTTAAACCCCTAGAATGAGAACTAATTAGCCCTAAAAGCGATTTGTCCAACCTACGTGTGTGTCTTTGGCATTTCACGCCGAACTCCCGGCATTGATCTTTGCACCTTTCACAACGTATTTAACGACAAGTTCTCCTATCTTATTGCGGACGGGCCCGGTGACCGTACCTATTCCTTCCTTTTTGAACACATAGACAGGGCGCGAGTGGGCCAGGGAAGCCCTCAACTCACGGAGAAAGACCGAGACGAAATTGTTGCCAGACACCTAGATGATCGAATCACTCACGACGTCAAATTTGATGACATTTATGGACGTAGGATCAGATCTGGCGTGACATCTTTGCCAGAGCATGCTCACAAACATTGGCATTTTGGAAGAATGATTACTCTTGGGGATGCAAGCCATAAGGTGGGCCGATATCTGCAATCATGCGAGTCAACGGAATAAAAATCTAACCATAAGCTCATAGCTCCATCCCTTGAATGGGCAAGGGGCAAACTCCTGCCTCGAAACCGCAGCATGCTTCACGAATGGTCTTGTGAAGCTGCTACGCTCGAAATCTCCGGAAGCACCTGTTTCAGAAGAGGAAATCTCCCATATGTTCGAAACAGTTCAGCAGGCACGTCTGCCAAGGGTTCGTCAACTCATCCAGGTAGCTCACAGCCTGCAAAGGCTTTATTCTATGGATTCACCTAAGCTGAAGTCATATGTGGCTAAACACATACCAAGCCTTCCAGTGGAGACTATCTACAGCGGCTGGTTAAGCCTCTTTCCACCTGCGGTGTCCCTAGACATGCTTCCGTTACCAAGAAAACCACACAAAGTCCCATATCATGACGAGCTGGAGGCCCAGGATAACAAGGGTGTCCGCCAGAGATCCAAACTATAATGTGACGAGTGTGACGAAAGTGTCGCTTTCATCTGGGGATGGTATTATTGTGACATTTCGAAGCTTGAAGAAGATATTGCAACACTCGTGGGACCCACAAGCAGTGCGTGGAGTCATTGACATGACGGGACCACTCATACGCTATAGCGCTGAAAGTCCAAGTATATTTTTGGTGTACTTGGGTTGATCGGCCATTCACATATATCACAGTGGCCCGAAGACTAGCCATTGCTGTCCCTATCCAATCTGAGCACATTTATGTCCCTCCACCTTGCTATGGTCAAAAGTCGCGGCAGTTTGTTGCTCTATTATACACACACAAATATATACTGCCTAATTGACTCTCCGTAATTAACAAAACCCGTGGCAGAAATTGGTGGACTCATGACTGACGGCATCCGAGAATCTTCGTAGCCGAAATACCCTCGAGTAATTCTAATAATGGGCAATAAATGCCACGTTTTAGCATGAGGGGTCAGCGATGTCTGGGGAGACGCGTTGGGCGATCTTTGCCCAACCATGCCACAGTGAACTGGTCCCGGTCCTTTCATAGCGCAGTCAACTTTTGGCTACGGCTTCTTCCCCTCATATCCAAACCAAGCCAGAATTGTGGCAGCATGAGCCGACGCATGGTGGCGATTTACCCCAATCCATGATCATCATGCTCGTATAAATACATACCGAAAAACCTCCGTTCGTCCTCAGGCTGGGGGAATTAATCCCGAGCAACGGGCGAGTGGAGTCGGGATGATTGGCGGAAAAACTGCACCATTCCATTGTGCATGAAAGACACTTCAAATGTTGTGAATATGCATCGCGGTCGGCCTTGTGTGGTCGTCAATAGAACTTAGCGCTTCGCTCTCTTATAATCAACTCAACATCCGCTGGTGTCAGTCCGTCATTTTCCTCGACAACTACAGCCTCATCCTATTACATTGAGTGTTGGAAACATGAAATTTGGTGCTCTTGGATTCGCTGCTGCCTTGGTGGGCCTAGCCAGCGCAAGTCCTATTGCTCGAGTATCAAAGCCTCCCCATCTCTTCCTTATAGGCGACTCTACGGTGGCCGTCAATGGCGGCTGGGGAGACGGCCTCTTATCTTACCTGAAGGACCCGGCCCAGGGCGAGAACAGGGCAGTGAGCGGAACAACCACCGTTTCCTGGAAATCTAATGGACGATGGGATGATCTCATTGCTAGTATCGAGTCCAACGCCAATGATTATGAACCGATTGTTACCGTTCAATTTGGTCACAACGATCAAAAGACACTTTCTCTAGACGAGTTCACGTCAAATCTTGAGAGCATCGCGACTGACATCAAGGAGGCTGGTGGAACACCTGTATGGCTTTCTTTAACCTCTACTCGCTTGAGGCACTGATGTTGATGAGCTAGGAAGATCTTTATCACCTCCCTCACTCGCCGTAATTTTGACGGTGACGAGGTTAGACAAGACCTCAAGGACTGGAGGGACGCGACCATCGCCGCTGCGCAGGCCGTTGGCATTAAATACCTCGATTTGAACCTGGCAAGCACCAACTACGTGAACGCCATTGGCGAAGAGAATGCTATCAAGTATAATTTGGCTAGTAACGATCGAACACACCTGAATACTGCCGGCGAGATCGTTTTTGGTCGGATGACTCTTGATCTGTTGCTGGAGGCGCGCAAGGATCTCAGGCAATATTTCACATCCAACAAGGCATTGAGCCAGAAGATTGCCAGAGGTGAATATGCCACTGGAGATGAATAGGAAATATATTTACTGCGCACGCAAAGGGAATGCATGCGTGCATGCAATATGCTTTGTACCGTTGCATGAGGCTTTTCCTAGCCGGCCTTAGGTGGTAGTTCGTACCATGGCTCCATGGCTAACACACATTCACTCTTCTTTGTATTCCCTCGAGTCGTTGTCCATGATGACTGTAGCCCACAGGCCACAACACAGTAATATGACTAGATTTAGTAATTTCATGATGCCGTTTCGGTGTAGTGGCACTATTCTGAACCACTGCCCACCTCTCCCACGACACATCCTCCCCAGCTCAGTCCCAATTCAGACCACCGATCCTGACCCAAGATCTGATATCAAACTGACCGATGGAAATAGTATTCCACCAGTACCATTATTAGCAGTAGAAACACGCCCCCGCCATCCAGGTTTAGGGGTTGTATCTTTGGTTGGGGCTGGCGGTGGAAATTACCGGGGCGGGAGCGTGGGGATTGTGGCATCGGATGTCTCTCTTTTTCCTCAACACGCCACGAACGTTGGGGCTCAACTGCTACATTTCTCAAGCATGGTGAGACAGTGAGACAGTCCGTCAGTTCGAAATCCAGTGATTGCTAATGATCTGACTAAGGTTGTCGAGTGATTACTAATCTTATCAGGAATAACTAATTAATTCACACTGTCGCCAGTTCGAACGATTTCGTGAAAACGCAAGGCTCGAGTCGGCAAGAATTGAAAGTCTCTCGTCATGGTCGTCGGCAGCTGCTTCTGCGAAAAAATCCGCGTCGAATATAATGGCGAACCCATCACATCGGCGAGTATACACTCTAGATTCTCTCGGGAAACGGCCGATCGGCTAACATTATAGGGGTTTTCATCTCTGATATAGGCCCTTTGCCATTGTCATGACTGTCGCAAACTGACGGGGACTCTGTTCACCTACAGTTTTCTCGTCCATTGGGCCGACCTGAAGATCTCGGGCAACCCCAAGGAAGTGGCCAAAAGAGCCGACAGCGGCAACCTGGTCAAGAACTATTTCTGCTCGGATTGTGGTGAGTGAGAACCCAGTTTTGGGAGCTGCCAACGCAGATGATTAATGCCGTTGCAGGAACCCCGATTTACGGGCACAAAATCCAGCCATCTGGGATTCCCGAGGAGATCACAGTGCTTCGAGCGGGCATTTTTGATGATATTGAATTCCTGGACCGGCATAAGCCCAAGATCGAAGTATATAATGTCGGCCGGGTCAAGTGGGTGTGTCCTCTCGAAGGGGCCGGCCAATTCGTCGGCATGCCGCCGCTGCCGTAGTGGTTGAGGTCAATGATACAGATGATTATCTGGAAATCTTCTTCCTGGGCCATTCCACATAGTGTTAGCTTTTATACCCGCCGTTCAGGTTCCTCCAAATATAGACCGTCATTCTGATATGATTCTGAATGCGGCAAAGATCAGCCCGCGCCCCTGGATTCCAATTTTCACGTTAAATCCGACCTCTTCAAGGAAACTCCCCGCAGACCTTGTTCGAGGGTCTTGGCTACCACCGTAACTCAATCATGCTGTCGTTTGTACTCTTACCTTTGCTATTCTCTTCTCATGGCGCCGCAGCATCGTCGCCATCAGCCTGCCATGCTAACACGCGTCCCTACTCGGCCTGGATGGCCGACAGTGTCATCGGTCGCGGACAGGCTGTCTTGCCTCCGGGGACCACCCCTGAAGCGTCGACCCTTCTGAAGATAGGTGTCTTCCAAAACGCCGTTCTGCAATTGAAAGAATACTATGGGGCTCCGTCAAGCGTGTGCGCACAGACCGATTGGGATGCCTACTTGGAAGAAAGCACGCAGGGTGTCGCTCCTTGGCTTCTGAACGCCACCAGCGATATTGAGTATCCTCTGGATAGATTCTCAGTCGGGAACAGTTTGCTGTATCAGTAGGTCTACACGTTAAACCTCAGCGGAGATCATATATCTCCAGACGATGGTACTTATTTCTCCGCCGAGACAGACCCAGGGCTTACAAATCGGTAGATATGAGAAAACAGGAAACGAAACATATAAGGCAGCGCTGGATGCATTGCAGCAGTCCATCCATCTGCAACCGAGAAACAAATATGGTACGTAGACACCACAATGTATGAATGGGTAGAGCGATAGACACCCGTCCAAAATGGGAAACGCGACCACGCCTAATAAATCTGTCTCCATGCATAGCTCAGCAATGAGAAAGCTAATCCATGCATAGGGGGTTATTGGTTTTTTACGTACCCCAACTGGAGCTATCTGGATGGGATGTACTCTCTCATCCCTTTCTATTCTACCTACACGGCCAACTTCGCTGCGGCGAATAGTAGTGCCGTAGGAAAGGATCTCGTGTCCCAACTTGACCTCCTTTGGTCCCACTGTCGTCAGAACAACACCGGCCTCTTAGTCCATGGCTATGACGCAACGAAAACCGCCGTCTGGGCGAATCCGATCACGGGCGGAAGTCCATTTGTATGGATTCGCGCTTTGGGTTGGTATATGATGGCCGTGGTGGACATTCTGGAGATCTCACTGCAGCAAGGTATCCTCAGTCAGGAGCAGTGGGACCATATCCACCAGCGATTCGTGACGCTCTCTAATGCAGTCATGGCAGCGGCTGACCCGGAGACTGGTTGCTGGTGGCAGGTTATGACGGATCCGAACAGAGAGGGAAACTACATCGAGTCCAGTGGATCGGCCATGTTCACGTATGCGCTCTACAAGGGTGCACGACTAGGCTATTTGCACGGTATCTCAGAGAAAGCCTTGCTACCCACAGCTCTTGCAAGTCAATGCTACGGCCATCTTCTCCAGGACTTCGTGGTCGACAACAACAACGGCACATTGGGCTATAACGGCACGGTATCTGTCTGTAGTCTGAACTCTAGTGCCACCTATGAGGTATCTCCCCTTTGTAATAGAGTGCCCCCTGGCTAATACCCAGCTAACGAGTGGAATAACTCCAGTACTATGTCCATCAGCCCCTCCTCTACAACAGTTTGCATGGTTCTGCCGCCTTTATTCTCGCAAGCGTGGAGCATGAGCGTGCCACTGCTGTGGCTAGCAATTAAGGGTCTTCCTTCCAGTTTATTTTCCGAATCAAGCTTAGTTTCGCTGATTACCCATTCCCATTAGAGACGAAAGTGTATAGGTCATCGAATGATTGTAGTCCTTATAGACCCATCATCACCTTCGTCCTTTCCAGAAACATCACTTTCCCGAGTATCCGCGGGGTTCTACATTACAATAAAAACGTTGACACCTCAATAAGGGCGTAACCGGGCATTCTCTTGGTGTCCCAGTGGTAAAGCACTGTGATCTATCTACATCGCTAATCTGTAATACCACCAATAACCGAGAGTCTAAGCATGAAGAGGCGGTTGGCTTTGGTACAGTCAAAGCAACCCAAAGTCATTAACATGGATCATAGTAGAAAGCAATAAAATAGAAATAGTAATCGAAAGGGATCAGCCCCATCAGACTGCCACCAGCAAGACCGGAAAAATTGCCACAGGCTGGGGCTCGGGGAATTTACGAGAGCTCACGGTCCGGCCGAGCCACAGCCACCCTGAGACCAAGAAGTGGGTCGTTGTTCCTGATAGACCCCTTCCAATTTGGAGGTCCAGCCCACTGTGGAGATTACTGACGCCCGAATATAGACTTTCCCAAGGGCTGCCCACTGGACCATGTCTCAGGCTTGTTCCCCGTGAGAATCGTCAAAGTAAAACATAACCTGTGGTTGGCATGCATGTTCGACCGAACGCTCCACAACTGCATGGAATATATGAGTCTAGCTGTCCGACCTACGCTAATAAGTCGTCCTCTGAGAGACAAAATTTAACTCTAGCCGGGATTCCGGGGTTCAGACCTGTTGCGTAAGGGCTACAAACTAAGACGGTCGATCGTCATGCAAATGGAATCTCAGGCACTTTTGGTTGGTCCGACACGCTTTAAGCTAACTGCCCAGTCCTTCACAATGTCTCTTTGCTTGCTTAATGGACCGGTGTTCCTCTCACAGTAATAGTCCCGCAGTAGACATCTAATGGCTGCATGGCAGACGGCTACTATTCAATATGACCTAGAAATAACCATGGCAGTCCGGCCGACCTTTGCCACGGAGTAGTTTGATGCTCATCATACGGTAATCTACACCCTCTCGGCCAGCCAGACCTGTCTTAAGCAAAGGTTCCTAGATTCACCGATCACAAACCATTCCCCATCCACCACCATACTATTGGTATCAGCGGATACACTGCCTGTTGTGCCCTAGCTCATCTCCACGGGACAAAGCAGCTCCTAGGGCTGGGACTATTGTGTCTTGGCATGTCTCTCCTCCATTTATTCCAGTTTGGATCTATCCTCTTTCCGCTCTCGCACGTTTCACCGCAATCACTTTGTGCAGCTCACCACAGCCCACAGTAGAGAGCGCTCAGAAAGGGCTCATGTCTCGGAGCATTCCCGATATAAAGGAGGAACTCATGATATAAGTACACGGCTCCCCCTTGACTACCTCGCGTCGAGCGCAATCCACGGATCAACCGCAGACACTCATTTTTGCATCCTATCCGCTCATTTGGACCTCCATTCGTGTATCGTTTGACTTTCAACTACTGTCTTTTCCGACCATCGAAATGCAGCTCACTCATTTGTCCGCCGTCCTTCTGCTCTCCGGAGCCTACGCTGCCTACGCACCATCAGGCCCTGCGCCCACCGAGATCCCCGGTGGTTGCAACCCAGCACATCCTGGCAGCTGCCCGGAGACTGCCATTGAGACCGCCACTGAGATCCCTGGCGGTTGCAACCCTGCCCACCCTGGTAGCTGTCCCACCCCTACCGAGATCCCTGGAGGCTGTAACCCGGCTCACCCAGGCAGCTGCCCTGAATCTACCGAAATCCCTGGCGGATGCAACCCGGCTCATCCTGGCAGCTGCCCCGAGTCTACTGAGATTCCTGGTGGCTGCAACCCCGCCCATCCCGGCAGCTGCCCCGAGTCTACCGGAATCCCTGGCGGTTGCAACCCCGCCCATCCTGGCAGCTGTCCCGAGTCTACTGAAATCCCGGGTGGCTGCAATCCAGCCCACCCTGGTAGCTGCCCTACCTCAACTGAAATCCCCGGTGGATGCAACCCCGCGCACCCGGGCAGCTGCCCTACTCCCACTGGAATCCCTGGGGGCTGCAACCCTGCTCATCCAGGAAGCTGCCCCAGCGTGACTGTCGTGTCCGGTAGCTCCACCTACCTCTCCCCCGTCCCTGCAGTGACCTCCTCTGGCTTCAGCAGCGTCGCTGGCATCCCCGGTGGCTGCAACCCCGCCCACCCCGGAAGCTGCCCCAGCGTTACTGTCGTGTCTGGCAGCTCCACCTACATGTCTCCCGTGCCAGTCGCCACTTCCTCCGCCAAGTTCTCGGGCAACCTGACGTAAGTCCACCTACTCAAACCTCCCCTGTCAATGGGTGATCGAAGGCAATGCTAACTGAATCACCTCGGTATAGTTCCTCTAGCCTTAACCCTCTGTTCACCGGTGCTGCCTCGAACAACCAGCTCCACTTCGGCGCTCTCTTTGCTGGTGCGGTTGCTCTCGCTGCTCGTGCCTTCTTTTAAGCGGCTGTACCCAGTGTCATTCGGTGATCGTAACCCCTTTATTGGGGTTCTGTATCACAGGGTACAGCGGTTTGTTTGCTGTGCAAGGGGGAACAGGGATTTATACTCTCTTCGCTGTATTATGGCTCTCCTCCGTGTCAATATACCATTTCCTTATTATCGAGGGTGAATACCTGTTATTAATCCAATCAGAAAGTTAGTCGAGCTAGCTAGGGCAGCGACATGATGCTGCCGAATACAGGCAAAAAGCTGTTCCGTATGATACTCTTCTATTCTCCTGTCAGGCAGGGTCTGTCTTGTCATACAAAGTGCGAGTGTTCTTCGTAACACTCATGTAGTCGTCTTCCGCCCAGTCATTTTCGTGCAGCCACTCCTTCCAATTAAATAGCTGAGGGGGCCAGGAATCAACGTTCTATATACGTACATTTCCCACCTTGTATCTACAATCAAAGTAATATGCTATTTTGAGCCCGAATAGACATAAAAAGTTCAACAATTATATCACCACCAATCACTCCACCGTGTGCCTCGATATATAGACGGAACTTGCGGTCCTTCCGACGCTACAATATACCCCTCTTCACACCATCCGTACTTAACCTTCATCTGATCATCATAAAACACGTCAAAGACATCGCTGAGAGCATCGCTCAGGGTTTGAATATCACCAGTGGGGTGGAGGACCTCCCACGGCTTCACACAGGTCGACCCCTTGCAAGATTTCAGAACAAGCAGCAGGGCATCTAAGCGCGAGATGACCTTCTCAACGGGATATCCAAGCAACTGCCGTCCACGGTCGCCGGAAACAGAAGGGTGCAGGTTATTAAGCTCGTAAGGGTCGGTCTTTCATTGAATGAGTGCCGTGACTTCGTGGACCGGGTCATGGATGAAGGGTACTACTACTCACCGTAAGGTCATACAGCTCGTGTTCGTTTGTGCACCAGACAGAGTAATAGAGGTTATAACCATGTCCCAAAACCCTCAGCGCCTTGTATGTATTATTCCGGAAGGCAATCGGCCCTCCATCCGCTGGAGTCAAACATCAGCAAGAAAACTAAATTAGAACCCAACCCAAACCCGCCATTAAAAGTGACTTACGCGCCCTACTCGTCTCGCCTTCGAATCCGGCTTTGCCCCAGTACTCGACGTTGACATGCTCATGTCGGCTCGTCGATGATTTCTTTGCTTCCAGCTCCCTTGCCGTCAGCGGTACGGGAATGCCGTCAAATTCTTCCTTTAGATATAATCCGGCTATCTCAAAGATTGTAGGCGCTAAGTCAATATGAGTTGTCACGGAGTCCACCTGCGCGCCGGCCGGGATACCAGGACCGCGGATGAACATGGGCACACGAATATCCTCCTCAAAGCCACATTCCTTGCCGGGGTGCAATCGGTGCTGGCCAATGTGATAACCATTGTCGGATGTATAGAAAATATACGTGTTCTCAAGAACGCCTACATCGTCTAGGCGTTGGACAACCTGTTCGACAATTTCATCCACCCCTTGGAGCGCGCGTAGACGGGCGCGATAAAACTCATCGTTGCAATCGATACTGGTCTGGTTTTGTCGGGGTAGGGTGCTGATCCAGTTGACTCCGCTGGGCTGTTTTGACGGTGAATATTCTAGTTCAGGTTGCTTTCATGCCCAGCGGTTGATAGGTAGGAAGAAGGATTTACCTTTTCAGGGTTGAAATGCTCTGTCCGCGGTACCTTAGCGTCTGGGAACAGATGGCTGTGTCGTTCCAACGGGATCGGCGCGGAGAAGCGAAATGTCGTGTAGTCGCTCGCATTGGCCATTTCAAAGTTGGAATGCGGTGCAATTGGTGCAATGGTGAGGAAGAAAGGTCTTTCGTGGCTTTTTGCGACTGCATCATCCAGTAGCGCAAGGGCCTTCTTCCTGAGGACGTCGATGGTGTGCTGTCCGGAGTAAGAGATAGGCGGGTCTTGGTTTCGTTGATATACCGGGTTGAGATATTGGTAGGTGTACGGGTCCAGAACAAAGTCGGAAGAATTGAAGCCTTTGACAAATGGCAGATTGTAGTTGTCCACAGTGTGCGCATTGAAAAGCTTGCCACTGTAGTAGGTGTTATATCCGGCGTCTTGGAGCCACAGCGGCAGCCAGTTTTCGTTGTGGCCTTCGGACACGAACTTTGGATATCCTCCTAGCATAACATCACTGTTAGTAAACAGACCGTCTTGCTTTAGCCAGAACACATACCGTAGGGCGGATAGATCTCGGTGACATTGGTATTATGCGCCTGTTTTCCAGTCCACAGGCTGACGCGAGACGGACAACACAACGCGGTGGTAACAAAGTGGTTTTTGTAAAAGACGCCCTGTTCTCTGATATAGTGGTTTGTATGCGGTGTATAGGATAGTGAGTCCATCTGCAAGTCTTGGTCATCTACTAAAATGAAAACAATGTTTGGACGTCCGTGCGTGTCATTGTGGCGCACGATGTTAGGGCTGCCATCCTGAAACTGCAGAGGCACTTGATCAAAGGCCAGGGCAGACGCGGCCAGAATTACGCTAGGAGTCATTATCTGCATAGTAGCGACTTGGAGGTGAGCATCAGTGAACCACGTAAGACTAGCAACGGCTTATATAAAATATCCTTGGTGTTATCAATCTAATGCGAAACAAAAGCACGCCATCGCGATATCCGATGGCAGCATCTTACCAACACCGGCATATGTACCGATTAAGCGAACACCCATTCTAATGCAAACCTACTGCCCTATAATGTCTTGTCGATCGGTAATCTTCGCTTCTTGTTGGGCAATGGCGTTGCGGGGATTTATCTACATGTCATCCGGGGGGGAACGCATAGACCAATACCTTATATCAACCAGCGCCAGGCGCTGAATGTTGCACTATGAAGGCGAAGATACAATAGTAATCTAGCGCCGCATACTTTGACTCCATGGAGGTTAACATTGGCATAATTTTGGGCGAGCCTAAATTTGTCATCCGATTATTTACTCGGGGAAACATTTCACTCCGATAACCAAGGCTTGAATGAAACCATGGCTAATCCTTTGGCACAGAGTAAATAGGAACAAGAGCATCTTCCACGAATTCTAAATACTGCAGCTTGCCTATGTTACCATCGACCGAGAAAAGAATCAACCGCCAAGCATAAGTCCCCACCCCCAAGCGCACAGCCCCATAAGGCTGACACCAGTACATTCCGCCTCATGGTATATAAACCATCCCCATCCCCATTCGTAAAAGCTCGTATTCCCCTTCAAATACTCAGTGCACAAAATGACCTCTCCAAATTCGCAAATTCCCCCGGAACTAGAGACCGCCTTCATCTCCGGTCCTCTCGAGATTGGCCCAAACAACGCTTACTTCCATACCCACTACGTACCCCAAATCAACGCCGCCATCAATCGTGGCGATCGCTTCGTGATAGGCCCTGTCATGGGCGTGGATAGGGCCGCCTTGGATTATCTACTTGCTCATCCTATCCCTCCATCACATATAACGATCTTTGTCACCCCGACTGAGAACATTTTGATGGGTGATGAATTCCGCTCCCGTTCTGTCCATGTCCACATTGTTGATGGCGGCCCAAACATGACGACTCGGGACCGCGATGCAGCGATGACGAGGGCCAGTTCCTATGATATTCTTAGATGGCGGACGAAGAAAGAGGCAAAGGAGTTATACGGACGCACGTACAGGCCGGGGTACGTTACGAATACAGAGATGAATTGGAGGCGACGCAGAGGGATCAGTGAGACCGATATTGTGAGGGAGGAGGATGTGAGTATCTTTCACAACGAGAAGAAGCGCTCCTGGGGGAAACAAGCTGTCGACGTGCTTTGCGGCCCCTTTCGTGCGATTTCACGCTCGCCTAGGGATTGATTTGGTTTTGCATGAGAGAGGTATGGTGGGTTGATGAGACTCAGGGTCTTTCAAGGTGTATGTATATACACTTGATTAATGGCTATATGTTTATATTTGATATAGTCGTATGTACATACAAGGACAGGTATTTGTACAATTAACACTATATAATATCCCATCATTAGAGAACAATCCAAGGGACTCCGGAGGTCAAGTAGGGCTCCAAATCAGACACCACGATAATTGAGTAGGTCCGTGCAGCTGATGGGTTAGCAAGTTGATTGCAATATAAAGACCCGGCAACACTTAGGTCAAAGATGAAGGAACGCTGTCAGATGACAGTAGTCCGTTATGCCTGTATAGAGCACCTCACAAGCCTTCATCATCCACATGCGGGTGAACAAACCAGTAAGACCCATATTATCGCGAATTGAGTGTACTTCCGACATTATCTGGGCGCGTATTCTCTACCATGATGAAATGCAGCACCGTATTCCCAGCGCAGCATTTCTTGAGTAAGTGGGTACTAGAGCTCATGAATATCGATGTGCATCGATAAAGACGACAAGTGAGTGCAGATGGATATATAGCCATAACTGCAGCCCATAACAGCCTCAGGGGGCAGGGGTTGGATCTTTCTTTAATGGAACCCTTCAACCCGCTACCTATGCCGTCACTCACTTTTCATGGATAGTGTGGCGAAGAGCAAGCAAGTATCATGGATGGAGGAACAAGAACCCTTGCCTCAATATGGCGAATGAGTCCTAAATGGCGTCAAAAGCATATATAGTAAGCGCCAGTAATTCCTTAAAAGTCTCGCATGTCAGGACTTCCGGAACTGCGAGAATCATAGGGGTCCTTGACGGATGAGAGGGACTCTGGGGATTCAGAGCTTAGATTAATGGAAAGGTTATCCATGTCATTAATTAAAGTCTGTAAGCCCTGGGATCGGTAGGCAGCCCGCGGGCTCGCACCCAACTCCGATTGGGTGATTGGGTGGTGAACGACGTAGTCTGCTGCCAGGGATGATATGTCCGTCACCGTCCACAAATCGCCCATGTTTAATTGTCTGAAGATCGCTACAACCCGGGAAGGCACGAGAGACGGGTCCGGATTGCTTTGCTTCAAGACCAGTTCGATCGTTCGGAGAAATGCTGTACATAATCGACCCCACCCTAAACTCATGTACCAGAGGCCCACTACGCAGCCCTCGAGGACATGGCTCCACTTCGGCTCATAAGCATCCAGTTTTGAGACAGAGTGAACCCCCGCGACACAAAGATAGTGCAGCATAACAACCGGGAGAGACTTCCACCCGTGGCAGCGTTTGAATAGCAATATCAAAGATCCCATGCTATCCAAAGCCTGCGACATTATTGTGTATGGATCAAACTCGTCTGGATTAGGAATTTGGTTGTCCGTCGAACCCAAGTTTGCACAGAAGACCTGGCATATGGATGCAACCGTCGCATGGTAATATTCACTACAATACGTGTCAGTTACCCAAGGTATAGCGACGTATAGTTTGGGGGGACGAACTGCAAGCAAATCACATGCGGTGTCGTATTTTGTTCAAGCAGAAGAACAGGAGGAAGGGTAGCCTTCCACTGAAGTAGCCTTTGGTGCAATTGGTGGCCATACTCCCAATCATCACCGGTCATGACCGCATCCGGAAACCGAAGCGCAAATTTGGCAATCTGATGAACTATAGTAACTAGGTCAGATCTGAAGCACGCCGCCGTGAAGAAGAATGGCTGGGAAATAGGAATGGTGAACGGATAGGGACTCCATTCAGCGCCTGCATCTAACCCTGCTGCTTCAATTGGGGAGAACTTCACGGGCGGAGGCTCTTTCCAGGCCGGTACCTTTCTGTAAACTTGAGAAGCAAGGCTTCGTAGACCCGTTAGTAAAAAGAGAAGCTTAAAGCCGGCATATATACTCTCACCCTTGAACATCGTATACTGCCCAGGAAACCAACTTATGACACCTAGCGAGGTGTCCATCTTCATCCGTTGAGTCGTCATAGAAGTATGAGGGATGTTCTTCCTGTAGACCTAAATCTAGGCACAGCTGAGCTCCATGCATTATATACTGGGTGCCGAATCTGTCTAGACCAAAGGTGCAGCAGAGTAACCCAATCAGGATACTGGATTGCGCAGTGGGAAGACTCTCAAGCTGTTTTTCGAGCTCCCACAGACGCTGTATTTCGGCATATAACTTCTTGCTGAGCAGCTTTTCCTCTCGTCGATCGGTGATTTTATCTAGGTTGTAGGATAGACTCTGAACCCTTAGTTAGCTGCTACTCTAATTCAGTCGACTGCCAAACGTACACAGCCAAAAAATAGTAATACGGTGACCAATAGTGCAGAGCAAAACTTGCCATGTCCACATTCCAAGTCACGGACGAACATATCCCTGTCAATCAGTTGCCACGTCGGGTTCTCCCACGTAAAGTAAAGTGACAATAGGTGGCTTGCCGTCTCATTATTCACCAGCAAGGTCCAATGATGGATTCCGGTTATCTGAATAACCGGCTTCTGTACAAGTGGTTGGGCCTCGCTGCGGGTATTTGATGTCCACGCGGCAAACATTCGGTACAGCGATAGGCCATGTTTAGGCAATGATGGGCTTCGGTCCACAGGAGACCCTAGCTCCAGAAGCGGTGCAAGTATCGTCGGCGCCCCTTCAAAATGTCTCTAGGCGCATATTAGCAAAGTTCCGAATGTTTAACAGTCCACCATCTGCCTCACAGGCGGACATCCATACAGCTATTAGTTCTTCAACCAGCTTAAACTTCTCCGGGTCCTCGCTGCTATCCGTAATGATTCGTTGCAACAGGGACTCATACGACTGGATTTTCGCTTGGACAGATTCCAGGGCCCACTTTTGTCGTTCTCTCTTTGAACCCACATAGGTACAGGGGATGGCTAGTCGGCAACATTGGTTACATTGGGGCTTCTGGCCGTCACACTTGGTCTTCCTCTGATGACATGGGGCACAAGCCCGGCTCGTGCGTTGGCGGTGAACGCTGACAGGGGCGGTCCCTAAGCGTGGAATCCTGATCTTAGGGTTCCCCGAGCTGGACCTCTGCAATGCGTCGGAAGATAGTTCCGTGCTGGATGCGCCCAAGCGCGAGAGCGCATCGTCAGGAATATCACTTAGCATACTAGTACTCGAACGCAGGGGATACAGGTCGTCCACGAAGGGCTCCGTCAAGTTTATGAGTTCATAAAGCGGGAATTGCCCGAAATAAGAAGACGTCAGCGCGGTGACGCCACGGGTGGGCAGCACACATCGGACGTGGAGGAGCATGGGATTGCCACTGTCGCGGAATCGTTTCTATTGAAGCGGTGGTCACGTGTGAAGCCTTCCCGGCCAACGAGCGTTCATAGGTCACGTGTGGTCAGATCTGCAATGGCCTGAGGTTCTACTAGTAGTGACGAGTAGTGACGAGTAGTGACTAGTGTTAGATATGATGTCATCCTGCTGGGATGTTTTGTCATCGAGTATGATAATTTGACCTCTCGAGTCAATGAATGGGGATTCCTTCCTATTCTCGAAGTTGAAGCCGTGGTACTAATGATTCCAGGATATTAGATCCGACTCATCCCGTTGCGTCCGGTGGCTTACGGAGCCGCCACTTGAAAGGTGTATATCCTGAGCTATTACCGACGTCCGCCATATTAATACGGGGTATATATATGGGGTCTGGTGCACGCTCTAGCCACCTAGACACTACGCATGCCATACCCTGCGTATCCCTCGTACCTTTGCGATGCACTCCACAGAGCATTCATGCATTTGTCTCCTAGATTAAATTCACTTCCTCTTTTTCTATTACAAAGGAATTTCGACCGGTTCAAGACTCAAATGTTCGTAACCACCATGTTAATTTCATTAATATGCCATGCGCATGGTATTACCTATTTGCGTTAACTACCATGCACGGTATCCACTACATGGAAATATATGCTCGTAATTCCAAACAATTTAAAGTGATTGGTGTGCTCGCTCACTCCAACATCCGATTGTCGGGAAATACATTTTTGAGTGGATATAGCCCATAGTCCTAATTTCCTGTCAAGAGCATGCCGGATCGCCAGCGCTGTGTTGGAGAAAAGATGGAGATAGCAACCGCTCCGAAAATCGGCGGAATGGGGAAGTATCGGCAGAACGTACGCCTATGGGTGAGCCAAACATATACAAGTATGTTATTGAAAGCTTTGAGAGCAAGGAGGCCTTGTCTTTAGCCAATTTCAACTGTTCTGCGGTGCCTTATCACGATAACAAATATGTCTGCTCTTCACCAATCGCCGCTTGATGGCAAGATCAAGACAAAGGATGTTGGAGCGAGTAATCTTTTGCGTATTTGATCCAGTTCAATGATGTCTGTTGTCTTTTGACGCATTGGCTAATGATCGTTTCAAGTTGGTGCTAGCTTGAATATGTTCGAGTACGTTTTTACCTTTGCAGTAGTTTATTAATCTAGTAGTAACCCTATTGAAGAGTAACCACACTTGGCCAGGTCAGTCGATGTCGTGCTTGTCTTTCACCTAATGCTCCTCTGACGAGAATTAGCCCCTGGAGGTCATCAAGACTACCATGGCAGCCAATCGATCGGATTCATTTATCACAGCCCTGAGGCGTGTTTGGTCGCGAGGAGGGATTGCCGGTTGTACGCCGCCTATACTGATGACAATACACGAGCGTTCACGCCGCTGACACCCCATTGATACGATGAGCAGATTACCAAGGCCTAATTCCGTGGGCCTGGATTGAAGCGTCCACGAAAGGTGCTGTTTTGCTCTTTGTTGCCTCCCAAGTTGAGTATCATTCGCGGACAGCTGGAGCCTCTGAATTCCTGTCCGGCATCGCAGGAGGCATGGTCGGTGGTGCGGCTCAGGCATACGCAACGGTCGGGTTTTGCACCTGCATGAAGACGGCGGAAATAACCCGACTCAAGCAAGCAGCAGCGGGGTTGAAACCACCTGGTGCTCTCGAGACATTTGCCACGATGTTTCGGACGGAGGGGCTGCGAGGAATCAACAAAGGAGTCAATGCCGTAGCAATTCGGCAAGTCACCAATTGGGGGTCTCGGTTCGGCATCTCCCGACTAGTGGAAGACATGATCCGTAAGGCCACAGGCAAAGGGGGCGAGGAGCGACTCGGAATCTTTGAGAAGATATTCGCCTCGGGCGTTGGAGGCGCTCTGGCTAGCTGGAACCAGCCCATTGAGGTCATCCGGGTAGAGATGCAGAGCCTGAAGGCCGATCCCAATCGCCCCAAACAGCTTAGTATTGGGAGCACCTTCCGATACATATATGCGCAAAGTGGGATACGGGGTCTGTACCGCGGAGTCACGCCACGCATTGGTCTAGGAATCTGGCAGACGGTGTGTATGGTAGCGCTAGGAGACGTGTAAGTCCAACCTATCTAACTGGAAGAACTCCTCTCGCTAATAAATACAGAGCCAAGGAAATGGTGGAATCTATAATGCAAAAGGATACATGATGTTGAGTATGTATAAGGGCCGGAAACGTTGACTCGGGTGCCGAATGTTTGGAAAGTTAAATAGAAAAGAAAGGGAAAGCATGACGTTAATTACCGCTTCTCCGTTTTTCTATCTTAGATGGTTTAAAGCCCTTGCGTAGAGCCCTGATGAACCTCATTAAGACCATCTGCCATGCCTCATTCAATCTCTTCTGCCATTTTCTTCCCTTCGATATCTTCGAGGATGCTGTCACCAATAGGGAGAGTTGTGGACATTTTCACGGCAGCCATGATCGAGGGTGCATCATGGAAGATCTGATTGACTTCTTCAAGGGAGCGATTCATGGTCTCTGGGTAGAAAAGGTAAACCACGGGAGGAATGACTCCGCCAATGACGGTGAAGACGATGTAGTAGCGGTAACCAATGTCGGCGATGGCAGTAGGAGTAATCATTGCGACGACAAACATCCTAATCCAGTAAACTATATTAGCAATACCACTCTCTCAATATTGGGGAGCTAGTGCATACCATAGCCACTGATTCGCTATCGAAAAGGAATGCATGGCAACTCGCAGACGGACTGGGGCAACCTCCGCCGGGTAGACGAAGTTCGCTCCTAGGAATCCCACCGGAAGGAAGAAATTGTACACGAAGATGAACAAGGCCGAAATAATAGACGCAGTATGATTGTCCGTGAATGAGTTGGACACTGTCAACGCCAGCATACACATGGACATTCCACCACCACTGATCATAAAGGCAGCCCGGCGTCCGAGTCGGTCCACAACATAGAAGCCGACAAAGCAGCAAAGGAATTTCCACGTCAAAGCGCATGCAGCAAGAACCTTTGCCAAACTGGAGCCCAACTTTAAATTATCCTCAAAGATGACGGGGATATAGACTGAAATGAGGGTACCGCCGGTCATTTGCTGGAAGAATTGTAGGGCAATACAGAGAATGAATCGGTAAAACAACTTGTCCTCTCCCATTGTGAAAATATCCTTGAGCCCTAGGTTGCCACTTGATGATTCCTCCAGGGATATTTCGATTCCACGCAGTTCGTGTAAAATCTCGGGCGACATTGCATCCTTCTGTCGCAAATTGGCAAGAGTCCGCTGTGCCATATCCGATCGATTCTTGAGAACAAGCCAACGAGGGGATTCTGGCAGGAGGAATATGCTACCTATGATAGTCAAAGAGAAGAGCGATGGTATTGCAAGCGATCCCCTCCACGATGCGGAGCTTTCCTGCATATGATAGAATCCGAAGTTGATCCACTGTGTGAGGGCAAACCCAAACGCGATAAACATGCCTGTCAACACTACATTTCGCCCTCTCTTATCCGCTGGCGAGCACTCTGACTGCCAGACCGGTACTGTAGCACTCAGCATACCCACACCCCAACCGAGGATTACTCGGCCGACTATGAATTGTGCGAGAGCATAAGCCGAACATTCTAGTGCCTGGCCAAGAAGGGCAATACATGCAGCAGCAAAGATAGTTCGACGCCGACCGAGGATGTCGCCAATCCACGTACATATCAGAGACCCGAAGAGTGCACCAAGTGTGTAAGAAGCAACCACAGCGCCTTGCACTGTAGCATTGTGGGATTTCTGAGCGCCTGTGGTATTGACTGTATCAATCTCAGGGAACTGCCTCACCCACGAAGGAAAGTCTGTTAAACCTCCAACACCGGATTGATTGTAGCCAAAGAGAATGAACGACGGGCACACGATCAAGAAGATCTGGGCAAAGCGAAGTGCCTCGCCCTGCATCATGACTTCCGTTTTTCTTTTTCTTTTGTAATTTTGAAAAGCCGTAGCCAATGGCTTGAGTCTGACTGAGGGAAGTGATTGTGAGGTGTAAAGGAAATAAAACAGGATGAGCCACGAGTTATTAACATACCCCAGCCCCGACCGCCTTGATGGAGTCAGAAAGGCACAATAGCCGGGGGAGAAGAGAACCGATAATCCCGAGAAAGTGGAGGGGACATTGAGCCCCTCTCGCGCTGCACTTGCTGTAAACTGGTGCTGCTTGGATAGCTCGCACAGGACGTCTCCGAGACCCGCAGCGATGGGAGGCCCTGATCAGCAGACATTACGAAACTTGGTAGGGAAAGTATGAGATGCTTGTCGTGCTTGTTTTCTAACCTTCCAATAACCATGGCTGAACCCCGGGGCTAAACCCACTCGAAGTGGAGGGTCGGCAAATGCTTAGCACTGCCAATGCGCGATTGGCTTGATGTGGGCGCCTTGACCCAAGGATGATATCCATAGGCTCTCGTTTATGAGGCATTAAACGTAGCCGGAACCGAGCGCTTGACCCGGGGATAACCCGAGAAGGCGGGAGTACTACCAACGTGAAAGTTGATGCGATGAGCCGATCCCAGCCGGACCAGGCTTGGTACTATCGGGCAATTGACGTATCATCCGGAGAATGCAGAATATTCTTGCATAGACCGAACCGAGAGATCCAGCTGCCAGTCTGTCGCCCCTACGGAGTGCGTGGCCCGATTCCGGGGGACTTTGAGATTCTCCGCATGCGACACCCCCAAGGGCTCCACTCGCCAAACCTGGCCACCGGGGTAGCTCAATTCAAGCAATGGAGAAGGTTGGCCGTAGGTACTCGGAACCTCGCCGAGCGGCAGAGAAACGGATTTTGACCGACGCAAGCGGAGCGAACCAATCATTGGGGGTGGTATATTAACCACGGTTGCGTTGATGAATAAAGGAATGAATGATTCATAGTGGTTAGGTATGGGTGGATATCAGGCCACCCCCACGCATACTACCTATTGATCCGAGATAAAAACACAGACGAAGACGAAGATGGAGTCGAGTCGGATGTAAAGGATGGATAGATGGTTAGTATGGCTAGTTACCAATGGAAAGAAGTTCTGATTACTAAAATGCGTTTAGCCAGCACGTGGCTGCTTCGCCTAAAAATCAGGCCGTTCACTAGGACGAGTCTCGGCCCGTGTTTACAATCGGTGATTTAAATCCGGAGGTAACCACCGGTGGTCAGAGCACTGCTACTCCCGTCCAGTGACACTACTCTGAAATAACCACGATCGGTTCGTCGGTGAAGCACATCCGTTATATCTATTCTTTGACCTACATATTATCCACACTAATACTTATCAATTAACATTGTGACCTGCCCCTGCGTTCTATCCGTGTCCGAACAAAGATGGAACCACACACATGGTCCGCTCAAGGCGTCTTTTTATTCCGCTGCCGAATGACATGTCCGTACTTATAGAAAATGTAGGGGACCGGCGTCATCAGGACCGAGATACATCCCAATAGCGTGAGGGACCAATGGACACCCAAATTTCCATACATTGGAATCGATACGATGACCATTGCGCCAGCAGCGATATAACGGAAAAAGGTGGCACTCACCAAGGCACTAGCGGCGAAGAGCTCATACGTATCGATAAGGTACTGATAGGTTGAAATAAAGATGCCTTGGACAGAGAATCCGAAAGCCACCGAGGCGACGAGCGGCGACCAGTACGAGATGGACGGATAGCTCGTCCAGCCCATCCAGAAAAGAGATATTGGGAGCCAGGGCGCTCCGTACATAGCGAACCAAAGTCGCTCCTCTGGTGGCAACCCATTGTCACCATTTTCATTTGCGTTCAGGAGCCGCTTTTTGTATGAAAAATAGATGTGTGGCACCATGGCAAATGCGATTAAGAATCCTACGTTCATGCCGATGAACGTCAGACCGACAGACCCTTGGGTAAACCCATACGTCTTGCCAAAGATGAACTCGTAACCCGTCAGGAACCCGAAGAGAACGATGTATACCACGACTAAATACATGGTAAAAAGGGCCACCATGATTTCCCGGAAGAATAGATTGAAGGGGCGCGAGCAGCTGTGCATCAGCCGAGTTGCAAGCGACGTCTGGCGAAGCTCAATCTCCGACATGAACCTCTGGTCACCGGTAATCTCCCGCAGTTGTTTCGCCTTCCACTGCAATAGTACGGGCCCATAGGTTTCTGGAACGAACAGGAAGATGGCGCCGGTCACTAATGCGGCCATGATCAGAGTGGCCCATTCCGTCCAGCGCCAACTGATGTGCGTACTTTGGCCAATGAAAGCTCCAACCATTGGAGCTAGAAACGGCCCTAGGAAGGATAGCGTACAGCAAACTGGAAAGGCGTATGTGCGGTCCATGGGGTCAAATATATCGGCCATACTACCACCAAAGGTGGTCATCGGCGTACATCCGAACAATCCGGCCAAGAAGCGGAAGGCAAGCTGGGCTCCAAAATTTGGAGCCAGACCCGAGGCCATTGTAAAGATCATAAGAATGGACAATGTTGCTATGTATACTGGATTCCGCCCAACAGTCTCGGAAAAAGGCGCTGCTACCAAAGACCCGAAGCCGAATGCAAACAGGAACAGTGCAGTTGCCAGAGATTCAGCAACCTCGCTGACTCCATACGCCTCCTGCCCTTGTTTGATCACTGTAGAGTCGATAGATGAAGCCCATCCCACAAGCATCCCCGTTGTGCCCACAATACCCAATGTAGCCCATTTCCGCCCGATAGACCAGTTTTTAGGATTAAACTGATCATCCGGGCCATCAAACCCGACAATGAACAGTGTTTTGGTATTGACACGCTCACAAATTTCGGATGCTCGGCGGAGGTTGACTCCAGGCACAGTCACTCGTTGGCCGTCGTGCAGAATAATTCCGGGCGTGGCGTATGGCGACTGGCCGTGTCCGTCCATCGAATGGATGCCTTTCTCCAGCCTGGCATCATCAGCATCCTCCAAAATGTCACCGGTCGGCTGTACATGACGATCACCGGCAGCGGCGTACGGGCCGTGCAGCTTGATGCTTTCTTGCAGGTCTCTGCGCATGCGTCGGTATTGGAGAAAGGACTGCATCGTTCTGAGACGCTCAAGACACACACTACGGACAGTGAAAAGGAAAATAGGAAACGGAAGACAAAATATCAATTAAGCAACATCTGGTAGATGTGGTTACTCCTCAGCTCGAATCATTGAGCTCGTTTCAGCGTATTTATTTCTCATGCTGCTTCTATTGCGTCAATCCATAATTCCGCCCTAACCGACCTTTCCGTCATGCCCGACTTAGCCGCTGAATGGCTTCGACTATCCTTATTCAGCTCGAACCTAAGGACGAGGAAGAGTGTACCAGAGCTATGCTAGTCTATAGTCGAATCTATGCAGATTTATGGGGTGTTAGGTCCATTGACTAAGACTATAAGAAGACGCAGGCAAGCACTTTTGAGCCCTGTAGATAGTTCTCATTTCCTACATTATCTATATCTGTGATTACTGTTTTCACCGTCGTCAAAGAATGGCACTTGCGTGTCCAAAAACACATTCCAATCCCAGTCAAAGTTATCTGGTAAGGTCAGATCACCGGTCGCGCCCAGCCAAGAAGCGTCGCTGAAGGCTTGGGTTGTTGTGGGTCCTTGTTCGGTTAGCCGCGAGTCTTCTTGCTGCATACTATCTCTGAGAAGAGTCAAGTCTCGTTCCTTTTTGTTCTGGGACAGGCGAACCAATGATTCTATAGTCTCAAGCGCGGTGTGCAGGGTTGATGTGCTGTAATGCCTGGTGATGGCCCTGAATGAGCGCAATGCCGGGCCTACCTGCGACAGTGATTCCCGGGTGTCAATAGCGAGCAAGATACACAGAAACTGAAAAGGTATATTGGCAACATGCCACCAAGGACAGCGATCCTCTGCCAGGCGCACTGCGGCCTCGAGGCCGTCATTGCCTAGTCGGATGATACGAGTAAGAATGTCGTTCGATACGTTCGACGAAGCGACTCGCAAGCGACGGTAAATCGTGAGTGCCAAATTACTTTGGGATAATATCAAGGCGTCATGGGAGAGAGTGAGACGCTCAACGCGGCTGAGTGCATCTTCTAGGTCGGAAAGCTTATTGTTCTGGTCGGGATCTAGTCGTTCAGAGATTTGGTACATAGAGATAAGGTCCGTGGTGAAGTCTCCCGTCCGCGGCAACGGTGGTTTGCACGAAACGCCCCGTAGAATAACGCGCGATCGGCCATATTCATACGAGATCCATGAATTTAGCACTGTGGCGACCCAGAACAGGCGTCGTTGACTCTCATCATTTACGCCAATGTCTGCGGTGTCGGAATAGACCAAAGACACCAGTTCCGGATCCTGGTGAGCCCCGATGGCCTCGATGATATGCATAGTGGAGCAGCTGGCCATCCACGACGCGTGGGGACAATTGGTGCTTCGGAGATATATGGTCCGTAAGATCCAAGCGGTGGCATGATGCAAGAGGGTGGTCTTTGCGGTCTGGGTGGTTTCGAGCATCTCCTTAGCCGACTGCACCAGCGCCCCTTCCTTTGGATGTTCCTGATGGCCGGAGTACAACGAGCCCAATGCCGCGACGCCGCAAATAATGGGGTCATAGCTGGCCGCCGTTGCAGGATCATGCCACCTGGCGACAATCTTTTGCCTTAATGTGTCCGGGTCCAGGACCGCATAGACCGGATGTATCTTCTTTAAATAATGGCTGGCCAAGCCTTCCATTTCCTCTTGTGAAATCAGATCTGTAAGATTGGTGAAGGGCTCCGGAGGCTCATCCCGTGGGCCTAGGTTCCAACTAAACCCATATACCTTGGGGGCACCCTGGGGGTTCAACCTCATCCCCAGGAGATGAGGGAAGGCGGTGCCGGAGTTGGCTTCCATGTGTTCTTGATTAGCATCAACTCTGTCGGATAGTTTTGGTGAGTCAAGTTCTTCCTCGCTGGGCCTGGCCGAAGATTTAGAAGTCGCAGGCTTCCTCCGTGGATGAGGTTTGAAAGTGCACTGATATTCGTATCGCAGGCAGTACGTGCAGGGCTCATGGCCATCACATTTCCGCTTGCGCAGTTTGCACGTTTCGCACGCTCTTTTGGCCCGTTGCCGGGTCCTAATCCGACCGGAATCGTCGGTGTTCAACGACATTTACGCTGCACTACTACAGGGTTATTGCGGAAAGAAAAGGATCTGCCACAGTCGTATCAGTGGGGGTTCGGGAGAGAATGATGACAAGACAAAGGTACTAAAGCATACAAATTACTAACTATCGGCAGATCGGAATAAATGATAACTCCGACGCGCGGCTCCAACGCTGCACACTGGATAACCCTAATTCGGGATCCCGTTATCCCCCGACGGATGTCTGCTGGGATGACAATCCTTAAGCGATGGTACCATACCTGCAGACTTGTATTTGTTTTCTGCAGAGCGCACTGTCCACTGCACAGGTTGCACATCCTGACTAGCGTGCTTCCTTTCGTGCTGTCCACCGACCCTCTCATTGGATACTCTCTCACGGGTACGTCGTCGCAGATGTGACATTATCAAGCGCTGACATGCATTAAGAGCTCATTCAGTATGTTGCCATCCTCTACAGTCGCCGACAATCATCTATCCCGACTTTGCCGCTCATTCCACCTCATCCGTTCGTATCGCGTTGGATGCGATTGGTTTCGCGGTGCATGTGTCATGGTTTGGGAATGTTGCGTTACAATCAGGGATTGAGCATCCTTGATATGCCCACAGGAGTGACTCAAACAATCACGGCGGATAGAAGGATATAAAGCGATGGGGACGCCGTGGGGGCTATTCTTCTACACTTCACGAGCCAGCCTTCTCAAAATTCTTGAACCGAACACACTCATCTCTCATCTAAAACTACTTGTCTCTTCATCATGCGTGTTGCGACACAGCTACGGGTCGGCATCGTCGGTGGCGGATGGAACGGCTGCCATCTCGCCTTGGAGCTCAAGAAACAAGGCCATCGAGTTTCTCTGTTCGAGCAGAAACCTGATATCTTCCAAGGTGTCTCGGGAAACTTTGGTATCCGTTTACACAAGGGGCCACATTACCCTCGGTCCAAAGCCACTCGCGACAGCTGCCGTGAAGCCTTGGCTAAGTTCTGCGAGACGTATCCCGAGCTTGTTGTCCACCATGACACCGCGATATATGCGCACGGCGAAGCGGATGCTCTGGGAAACCCATCCAAAGTCTCCGACGAGGCATTCCGGGATGTTTGCTACGAGTCTCCCGAATGTACTACGGTCGATCCGCAGGCGAATGGCTTCCAGGGTCTCATTAGCGCATACAATCTGGATGAACCCAGCGTTGCTATTGGTGACCGGCTGCGGAATGCATTCAAAGAAAAGCTGGGCCGTGCTGGCATCTACGTGCACCTCAATGCGACAGTCGACCGGATCATCCACACCGAGGACACCAACCGAATTCAGACCGGCGATGGTCAGTACATTTTCGACGTCGTGATCAACGCCACCGGCTACACCAGCCTACTGCCTCAGAATATTGCAGACGCTCTTCCCGTCGACATTGGCATCACTTATCAGACCTGTATCGCTCTGGTTTACGAAGACCAGCAGCCACAGGAGAAGCCTCTCTCATTTATCGTCATGGACGGCTGGTTCCCCTGCGTGATGCCGGCCATCGACACCAACGAACCCCTTCAAAAGAAGTATATCTTAACTCACGGCAGCTACACTATCCTCGGCTCATTTGACCGGCACGAGGCCGGGCAAGAACTCCTGGACAGCCTGGACGACGAAGCCATCGCTGCTCAGATCAAGCCCCACTGCGAGCGGGAGATTACCCGATTCTGGCCCGGATTTCTCGATCGGTTCCACTATCGCGGTTGGAAGGGCAGTGTTCTGGCCAAGTTAAAGACCACATCCGAATTCCGAAGCAGCTTGACATTTGAGAAAGACGGCGTCATCCACATCTTCCCCGGCAAAGTGAGCAATGTGATCACGGCCGCCGAGGAAGTGGTTCCTCTGATCAATGACATTGCACGCCGACGGCACGGTGTGGTCCGGGAATGGAATGGTGTACGCTTCACCGTGAGCAGCGCCTTCCACACCCACAGCCAGGAGATTGGCGATAAGCCAGGGCTGGGCGAACACCACACTAGCAACCTGCAGACCTATGTTTCACTGGTCACCGCAAACTAAGTGGGGCTCGGTGACTTCTCCCGATGGCCAGCAGTTGGTTCCATATATCGCGCTAATGAACCCCTGATTCCTAGAGATAGAAGCTTTACACCTTAGAGAATGTGATTTTTTTTTCTTCGTTTTAGCTCGTATGGCATCAGACGCTATCTCAAGTAAAGAGAAAAAAAAAATGATTGACGGCTAGGTATCTATCTCAGCCCTCCCAGAACCCACCCTCCATCCCCCTGTACGGCATCATCTTCTCCTCAACGGCATCTGGAGGCACTGGCCGTATATGGAAAATGGTACAGGTTAGCGATTTCGGGCAACCATTCGCCATCGGGTCTATCTGTTGGAACATGCTGGTCGAGATAAATTAATCCCGGATCTAAGCCTCCAATCACTTCGGCCTCGGCATACGGCAAATCCGGCCTAGCGGAGATCGACAGGGATTAGGGCTGGCTCTAGACTTGTGCATATCCGACGAGGCATGCAAAAGACATGACGAGGGGGTGAGACAGCCAGTAACCAACTGGCAGGGATGTGTCTGGTCATTCATGCTCTTCGTATTCCTTATCTATCTCTCTACCGATCTCTCGCTAATTAGCCGTTCTATTGTTTTCTTTTTCCTTCTTCACACCGGGCCTTATCCATCGCTAGCGTGCAGACCTGCAGATGTTTGATATCAGCACACAACTTCCACCAAAGGAGCAAGTGGTGAACATTCCTCTATCGCTGGGTATTTCCAGGTGGGGAACCCCCCCTGGACCATATCCAGAACGGTGATTATTAATTAATTAATTCATGAGTTCTATAGACTCGCCTCGAAAGTAATTACGTATGATGATCTACTATTTGGTAGGCCGTCAAAGCACATTGCCTTTCGTGCGAATTAACCGCCGACAACAACGCGTCCAAGACGGGACTAAGCCGAATGCCGGCGTATTGGCCGAGCTAGAGGACGGGGGCATTCTTCACAAGGCCGTTTCTAACCTTGAGAGCCGGGGTTTGGTTTGGTCATCCTTCATCTATTAAATCCCAACTCTATAGCCCGCTATCTATGACGGGAGGAGAGTTATTCAGAATGAGTCACTTTGAGCAAAGATGATGGCAGTCTGAATGTATTCCAGGAAGAGCCAAAGTACAATCAATCATTTCTAGGGGCGAATATGAAGTGATAGGAGGGGACACACTTCGCCAAGAGGCCTCCATGGCTGCGCCACAAATTACAATCCGGGTCTTCGAGTGGTTTATACATGCCTACAACCGTCCAATCAAATAGCCTTCACCCAGAGTGCCATCACAACCTGTAAATGCCGCTTAACCGAGGGACATTAGGGGGAAGCCCACTATCAGATGAGAGCTTACATGGAGTGTAAACCCCACCCAGATAGAGGATACCGTTGACAGGGACTGAACATGCTCCAGTGAGGCCCTTCCAATGGTAGAGAGGCTGTTCTTGTAAGGGGTCCGCAATCCATGGAAGAAAATCTTCCCTGAACAAGGATAATAAGAGAGGGCCGAGTAACAATAGTCTCAGATGAGAAACAATATCTCATGGGCGCCTGATACATGACATCTGCAATTACCCCTACCCGGGAGGATAACATAACCAACATGGCTTATCAGCCTGAATTCTCTGCAGCTGCTATTCCAATATTTGGCAGGATAGCCGGCAGCAACAATGCGGCGCTACCCGCATTCCTGCTCGCCTACAGCGGCAAGATTTCCTCCAGGGCGCGTATCATTGCCTTCTTCAAGACTAGTTATACGCCACTGCTGATGTCGATCACACACTCGACACAGACCAGCGATTAATATACCTATGCCAGCAGCTAGATTGTGGGCTCTCGCTAGCCATGGATTCACTACTCTCCTTGCGTCGCAATTTAAAGTCCTCTTCCGATTCATTGACGACCAGATCCATAGTCTGAAGGATCTCGATCCCTGGCCTACACTGGTATGGAATCAAGGGTAGTTCCGGTTGTTGACGTTCACAAGGATGATTCCGAGAAACTAATCCAGTGCCGTCATACCCTCAAAACCCATTGCTCTGATTGGAGGATGTGAGGTTACAGAAGGTGCTTATTTTAATCCGACATGGTACGCCGGTGCCGATGCGTTTGGGCCACAGTGGAGGCCAGATAACCACTTAGGAACGTAACCGCACATGCAGACACTAATACCTATGAACGGGACATACATACCGAGGTCTATAGGAAAATGGGAAAGATATGATTTGCTTCGAAGGGAAAGCGCCTCTTAATTCCTTACGTTAAACCAGATTTCCAGTGGGCTGCTGCGTAAGAAAGGATCAACTGGACGCCTTATGTGGAGACCAAGTATCCATGGTAATCGTCAGAGTTTGAGTAAATGAAGTGAAGGATTGCCATCCCTGTCCTTTCTTCTACTCCAAATCCTTCGGTTACCGGATTTTAGACGACATGGTTCTACCATTGGCTGTTTGAGCAATTTCTGCAGTAGATAAGCACTAACGGTGGCTACCTCCGCCGTTCTGTACGCACCAAGTAGTGCTAGGTGACGGTTATAAGAAGAGTACTTACTTCCTGAACGTATGGCGGCATCTACCGTCTACTACTTCTGGTAAGATCTTCGTTTTTACAATATTCATCTTGTGAGAGTGCCGTTTCAATCTCCAGCGTAAATGCATGTGTCCCATAACGGCGGGTGGGTATAACACGCTCAGCGACATATGTGATACCTGCAAGGGAACCGAACCCTGGCTACCTGGAGTTCAATTATCACTGGTGGCACTTCATGTGATTCCAACAAGCATGGCGAAGACGTGTGTGCACTGTCCAGTAGCATGCGGCAGATATAACGGCTTCGTACTGTCCGATGCTATCTTAGGTTTAAAGAAAGGATCTTCTTCAGGCCACGATGAGACAGCAGATAGGATTTGGACGCACATTCATTACATCAAATCTGACCTATATGTGCACAATTGAGGAGAGCACAGTCCTAGCCTAGCTTAGTGAAACATCCAAAAGTAGTATGTCGAACACTTACAGCTTCGTGTCACTATAGAGTTTAGCACTATTGTCTTTCTCCAACAGTAATAAAAGGCCTCAAAACACTCCACTATATCCGCAAGACACTCCATATGATGACTCTTCCGATAACAAACGCCAGTAATCGCATCAATTCTTGCCTTTTTCGCTTCAGATTCAGTTTCGGCGATCCCGATGCCGCTGTCTAGCCACTGTCAATCATCGCCTTCACGCAGTCCAGTCTAGACACCAGCTGCAATCGCAGGATCTCATTGGCTAATATCAACCTCCTTCTCAAACTGTGAGTGAACTAGAAACTCTGAAACCCGACACTGACGCGCACACTCTTCCCGTGTGGCCATAAACGGTGGCCGATGCACTAGCGTAGACGATCCCGATATACCCACCGAACATGGAGCGGATGCTAGTGTCCGCATCTCCGCGCTTCAAGCGGGATTGGGCCGCTGCTACCATTTTTGGGGTCCATGCGGTGGAGCATACGGTCTAGCCCATGAGTTAGGTCCAGCTCTTTGGTACTTTTGATTAGGGCAGAAGATTGGCCTCACGCTAAGATACCATTCTTCAGTGGTTTCTTGGTCAATGGAAGTACAGTTCATTCACTATACCTCTATGGTATCATTCGAGTCACTGGGGGAAGTCTTCCGGCATAAGGAAATACCTTTTCGTAACCTTCAGTATCCAAAGGGCCAACTGTTGTCGATGAGCGAGCGGGCTATTGTAGCTGTTGCAACTGGCAAAACTTACCCAGGGACAGACTATGGGACGGCTGAGATAATTTCGACCTTAATCCACAGAATTATAATTTTTTTTTCTCTTCATTTTCTGTTTGTGCGTAGTACTTAAAGGTGAGGATATGGTGTCACCTTCAATTTACGATTTGTATTGGCACAGAAGTGTACCTAAATTCCAGGTCACGATTTCTCGCATGTCGAACTGGAGTTAGTTGCTGTCAGCGTATATAATGCGCGTCCTGAGATTTGAAATCAAAGATCAAAATTTCAAAAGCAAAGTCTCGTAGAGGAGCCATCTATGGAAAAGATACGCTGAAGCCCTAGTGCTTACGCTTGGCTCGCATAATCTGTTCAGCTCTAATACGAGGCGTTGTTAGATTTGGTAATCCACAGTGTCTACTAGTATATTGTCTTGAGAATGACCTCTTTTGCCTATTTGGATAGTAGAATGGGTCAATTTTAGGTGCTTCCAACAATATGGGTACTAACACACCGGGAAGCTACAGTTCGTTTAGAGCACGGTATCAGTTATCTGGGCTTGCTTGGCGTGCGTCTGCGGCCGTTGTCTCGGCTTGTGCGCGGGAGAATAACGAGTATTGGCATATATTGAACCGAGTAGTCTATATTATTTCCTCGTTTTACCACTCTCTCTCCATTAGCTCTAAGCTATGCTTTGTGTCGGTTGGCATTACTATATCGATCATATATCGATCCTACCCAGGTTACAGGTGAGCTGGCACCGTTCTAGAGGTGGGACGCCGCGCTAGTCAATCACCTGACTTATATTACGGCTTCCGACGCTAAACACACTAGGTTTTAATTACCCGGCTTGTGAGCTTTACATTACACTAACATAGAATTTTGGAGAATTTAACTACTTCCTAACTGATTTCTAACTAACTGTTATACTTCATTATTTGCTTGTATTTTGGCTCGCCGTTCCATAAGTTCTAATTCTTTCTCTTCATTTTGAAGTTGTTTTGCATGATTTTGAATTTGTTTTTCACGTACTTCTTCCTCCCTCTCTTTTAATCGAAGCTCTAACTCACGGAGTTCTAAGGCTTGTCGTTGTTGCTCAATAGTTAGGATATTCTGCGAAGATACCCT